>JAJHUR010105424.1:1084-21967 GCA_027495735.1 Lutjanus campechanus
CACACACACACACACAGTCAGGTTAGCGGAGGATAGACAGGAAGTTATCCGCTCAGCCAGCTGAGGTCTCTGGTGCTCTGTGAGCTGCAGGGTGCAGTCGGCTTCACGCCTCCAACACTGTCTCCTGTTCTCATTAATGTGTCCACAGTCTGTCCACCCTCCTGTCCAGACAAATGTCCACTTTGGGCCAATCACAACCGTGTATGTAATATGGGACGGGTTTCAAAAGTCACCAGGTTCATGAAACTCAGATCAAACTGTCAAACTCGACGGTGTTGATCAAATATGGATCAATATTCTGCCGTTCTACCCTCAAATGTTTTCAGAAACATATTTTAGTTTGCTAAATACAGGAAAGTTTGTGACCAGGCTGCCATTTTTCTGACGCGCCGTCAGACACTTCACCAGAGCGCATCGCGGAGCACGCAGCTGATGCGCCGTCAGGCGCTTCACCAGAGCGCACCGCGGAGCGCGCAGCTGACGCGCCGTCAGGCGCTTCACCAGAGCGCACCGCGGAGCGCGCAGGGCAGCTGACGGGCTGTCAGATGCTTCACCAGAGCGCACCGCGGAGCGCGCAGGGCAGCTGACGCGCCGTCAGACGCTTCACTAGAGCGCACCGCGGAGCGCGCAGGGCAGCTGACGCGCCGTCAGACGCTTCACCAGAGCGCACCGCGGAGCGCGCAGCTGACGCGCCGTCAGACGCTTCACCAGAGCGCACCGCGGAGCGCGCAGGGCAGCTGACGCGCCATCAGACGCTTCACCAGAGCGCACCGCGGAGCGCGCAGGGCAGCTGATGCTTGTTTTTGTCTCTGACAGGCTCAGATTGTTCTTGTTAGTGTCTGACAACATGATGAAAAGGATCAATACAGTCAGAGAGATTTTTTTAAAGAGGAAGACATTTGGTTTAACTGGAAACAGCTGATTTATTGATTTCAACAAACTCACCAGAATCCTTTTACATCATCATCAGCTTCATTCAAAAGAATCTAAATAAAACTTTTAAAAGCAGTCCTCCCTGAAGACATGCTGTTGTCTGACTGATTGTGTGTGATTGTGTCTCTGTAGGACGGAGGAGGAGAAGAAAGACTGGATACAGGTAAACACCAGAGAACACCTCAGTTCTGAATCACCGTCTCACAGACAGGCTGTTCTTTTTGCTGTTGAAATGTAAACTAAAGGGAAAATTCACCACTTTTCATGTGTTCATTCAGTCAGTGTAAATCTACTTTGTTATACGTCTGTAGTATGGTGTCCAGGAAGGCTTTCCATCTTTGATAAAAGAAACAGGTTCTACTTGGTCTCAATAATCTGTTGTTCCACACTGGTATTTATGTGTCACTGCTGGTATTTCAGACTCTTATTTGAATAGTGGCTGAGATTTACTTGCTGTTTAACCACATGTTTGTGTTCACATAGCGTTTATTTCTGAGAATGTACACAACATTTCTCCAAATGGACGTAAGATACACAAGGCATCCATGATGCATAGTGATTTGTAGGGGCGTATATGCAAATGTGTAGTTAAAAGCAAGCATGTCTCCGGCCTGATAATGGAGAATAATCAGTCTGACATTTATTACATTTGATCAACTATAAATATGTGTGTGTGCGTGTCATCAGGCCATCCAGGCGACCATCCAGAGACACGAGCAGACAGTGGAGAGTTTCAGACATCTGAACTGTTCACTGCGAGACGACGAGTCCACGCCACCTCACTCCCCGGTAACGTGAATACTGATAACTGATCACACATCAGAGCCTCAATTCATATGAAAACATCTGAAATCCCTCTGCTGAATCTTCTTAATCTCAAGAGGTGTTTCTCAAAGAGTTCTGTCAGACTGTAGAGAGGAGAAGGTGAATTCTACCTCCTGATGTTGGTCCTTCTGTCTGTCTGTCTGTCTGTCTGTCTCAGAGCTGTGTGGAGTTGGGAAAGAGAGCTCCGACTCCAATCAGAGAGAAGGAAGTGACTCTTTGTATGAAGTGTCAGGAGCCGTTCAACTCCATCACCAAGAGGAGGCATCACTGTAAAGCCTGTGGACACGTACGTTCATCAGCACATATATCTGTGATATGATCTGTTAGGGATGCACGAAAACTGTTTTTTCTCACCGATATCGATAACCGATAACTTCCTGCCTCTCATAACCGATACCGATAACGATAACCGATAACATTTTTAATAGTTTATATATACACCTGAGGTAAATAAAGACAAAGATGTAGTGAGTAAATATGAATTTAACATTATATCTCTGCCTCTGACTTATCAAAATAATGTAACATACATCACTAGTGTTGTAATCACAACAAAAACAATAGAAGTTATGACAAAAAAACAAACTATTTATTATTGTTTCACTCAGCTGCATCGCTCAATAAAAAAGATTTTACAGAACAAAAACTCAGTGCAAAAATAAAGTGCATCACTGTCCATACAAAAATAAAAGATTTACAGAATGAAAACTCTGTTCGTTGTTATGGATCAGCGTTTGAATGTGTTGCGAGTACATTATTCAGCCCCTCTCGCCCATCGCCTAGGCAACCACAGATGTTCATATCGGTAAAGTCGGACAGATGAAAAACCAGCGTGGCTTCGCAGTGTTTTAATCTAGATGATAGAAATAATGTAGAATATAGACTATGATAAGCTGATACATATATTCACTCAACCGGGGTAAAGTGACCAAATTAAGTACAGACACGGACTTAAACCTGGAGAAGCTGCTGACAGCTGACAGTCAGCTCCGGGTTGTTTACCCTCAGACGCTGTCATCCTCTTCAGTCTGAAAAGGTGAAGCATTTAGTGAGTTGTTGTCATGTTTTGTATATTAATATGTAACGTTTGTATTGCACAGCGCAAAGTAGCGCGCAGTTCAGCGGCATTTAAAGTTACGTTACGATTTGGCGATTGTTGACTGTGGTTAACAGCTTTAAATGGCTCTTAATACGCACAGTATTTTTACAGACAGTGTTTAACATTATAAATTAATAAATTCAGTTCAATTTTAACTGCTGTCTGTGTGTTTTCTTAGTGTCGGGAACATCTCTACTCCAGACTGCTTGCTGGCTTGCGGCCGCAGTCTTCTCATCCTCTCCAAATAAACGTCGTTTCGATGGTGAAACTTTTAAGTGGCTAATAAGATTGGATGTGTTGAAACTGGTAGACTTTACCTCCTCTCGGCACTTCGGCTGAACACTTACTGCATACTGAATCGCGTTGTCTTTTTCAGAAACGGTGAAAAATGCCCACACTGGTGATGGCAGCACCATGTTTATGTTTGAGGTGGCGCATCAATATGACGTCACGTGACAACAGCAGGCAGCAGCAACACAGGACAAACAAACGGACTGAAAATGAGCGAAATCAAGGCAATGTTGGCTATTTATAATTGGATGTAGTTATCGGCAAAAAATGTCATTATCGGACTTATCGGTGTGACGTCATTTTTTCCAATATCGGGCCGATAATTATCAGTTCCGATAGTTATCGTGCATCCGTATGATCTGTATTATATATTATATTACTACCAATTAATTAAATAATCATAATAATGAGGTAAAAAGTTATTACAACAACTACTGACATCAGTAGCATCCTTAACAACAACCAACATCTGTACCGTCTTTAAAACAACCGAAATCTGTACCATCTTTAAAACAACCGACATCTGTACCGTCTTTAAAACAACCAACATCTGTACCGTCTTTAAAACAACCGACATCTGTACCGTCTTTAAAACAACCGACATCTGTTTAAAACAACCGACATCTGTACCGTCTTTAAAACAACGACATCTGTACCATCTTTAAAACAACCAACATCTGTACCATCTTTAAAACAACCAACATCTGTACCGTCTTTAAAACAACCGACATCTGTACCATCTTTAAAACTACGACATCTGTACCATCTTTAAAACAACCGACATCTGTACCGTCTTTAAAACAACCGACATCTGTACCGTCTTTAAAACTACGACATCTGTACCATCTTTAAAACTACGACATCTGTACCATCTTTAAAACTACGACATCTGTACCGTCTTTAAAACAACCGACATCTGTACCGTCTTTAAAACTACGACATCTGTACCGTCTTTAAAACTACGACATCTGTACCATCTTTAAAACTACGACATCTGTACCGTCTTTAAAACAACGACATCTGTACCGTCTTTAAAACAACCGACATCTGTACCATCTTTAAAACTACGACATCTGTACCATCTTTAAAACTACCGACATCTGTACCATCTTTAAAACTACCGACATCTGTTCCATCTTTAAAACTACGACATCTGTACCGTCTTTAAAACTACGACATCTGTACCGTCTTTAAAACAACCGACATCTGTACCATCTTTAAAACAACCAACATCTGTACCATCTTTAAAACAACCGACATCTGTACCGTCTTTAAAACTACGACATCTGTACCGTCTTTAAAACAACCGACATCTGTACCATCTTTAAAACTACGACATCTGTACCATCTTTAAAACTACCGACATCCGTAATATCCTTAACAAATACTGATGTTTCTGCATCATCAGCTGACTGACTGTTTGCTTGTTTTGATTCCAGGTGGTTTGTGGGAAATGTTCAGAGTTTCGTGCTCGTCTGTCATATGACAACAACCGAACCAATCGTGTTTGTGTTGACTGCTATGCCATGCTGGTGGGAGTGTCACCCTCGCCTGGTACAGTGACTAGCAGCACCCACAGGAGGCGCTCCATCCTGGAAGTAAGTGTGACATCACTGTGACATCACTGTGGCATCACTGTGATGTATTTCTCTGTGTGGTCTTGGGCCTGTATGTGACTGTGAGTATTTGCCTCTCTGACAGATTTAGTGTTTTTAAATTGCTCATTATTCAGTGAAACGTTTTCCAGCTTTAAGCCCGAAAAAACAAACTGCTGCTCTCTTCATCTCCATCTCTTGTTGCCATAGAAACAGGCCTCCCTGGCAGCAGAGCACAGTGTGATTTGTAGTTTTCTTCACCATATGGAGAAAGGAGGGGGGCGGGGCTGGCAGAAGGCTTGGTTCGTCATCCCTGAAAATGAGCCACTGGTGCTCTACATCTACGGAGCTCCACAGGTACGTTACTGATATAAAACATTGCAGAGAACATGCAGGAACATTGATACTGCCCCCTACAGACTGCACTGATCATTACAGTCACAGCATTTTGTATTTTGATTAACTGTCAGCACCAACGTAAAAGTTTCATCGGGACGGGGGCGGGGTTCAGGGGTAGTAGGAGGAATGTTGGACTAAATTCTCACAAAGTGATTGCTGCTACGAACCAACCAATCAGAATGCAGCAGGCAGAAAATGGGGGCTTTGGTCTTTGACTGTGCTATATTACCCATGATGCACTGTGAGGATAAGAATGGACTGTGTTTATGTTCTCAACAGGACGTGAAGGCGCAGCGCAGCGTGCCTCTGATTGGCTTCGAGGTCTCCCTTCCTGAGTCATGTGACCGCCTGGAGCGACGCCACGCCTTCAAGATCTCCCAGAGTCACCTGACCTTGTTCTTCAGCGCTGAGGGGGAGGAGCTACAGCGGCGATGGATGGATGTCCTGTCGAGGGCTGGCAGGGGGGAGGAGCTTCAGGTCCACCAACCAATTGCTGAGAGTTTGGAGGAGGAAGGGGAGGAGCTAGCAGCTGCAGCAGAGGGGGAGAACACGTGATTCTATTGAACGAGGAAGGATGGCGATGATAAAGATCAGTCCTTATTGGAAACCAGTACAAAACCAGAACACACACTCGTAGCTGATGTTTAACACACATGCACACACACCAACATGCACACACACACACACACACACACACACACACACACACACACACACACACACACTCTCTCTCTCTCTCTCTGAGCTCTCTGTGTATTTAAAGTTGCGTGGTTCGTCTGCATGATTCCTCCTCACTGTCAACACAAGATGGTCTCTCTCTCTCTCTCTCTCTCTCTCTCTCTCTCTTCACCTTTGTTCTCACCTGTGCTGTAACAGGTGGGTGGAGCTTCTTCTCCCATTGTAAATTCTCACAGGAAGCGTTCCTCCGAACAGGAAATGCAGAACTGTGACATCACCTTCAGAAGACTGACCCCAAAGTTTAACGTGCATTTATTCAAACTTGTGAATTTATCCATCAGTTCTACAAAGACCCGCCTCCAACAGCAGCCTGAAGCTCTCTGATTGGACGTTTCCTGGAATACAATTGACCGTTTAGCACATTCATCAAACCGTAACTTCTAGAACATTCAGTTACTGTGTGCTCCTTCACGTGTTTCCACCTTAAATCATATTGTTCTCAGACATAATGAACGTTAAAGAACATGACAGACACAGGAACTCCTCCGGTGTTCTGTTGGTTCTCTGTCCCTGACACGTTCTCCTCACAGCGGATGGTTCCTGCTCATGTGTGTCAGGATATTTAAAGCCCAGAAACACGTCTCACTTTCCTGCTCGAACTGGACCTGGACATGATCAGACGGAGTCCAATCACAGTTTACATCCATCACCAGTGTTTGAAGCTGATTAAGGAAGGAGCAGATGTGGGACGTGAGGACGTGAGGACGTGAGGACGTGGTTCTGTTGATGCACATACATGTTCACATGTAATGATGTGATTCAGTTCGTGGACAAATGTCAGGAGACCAGAGTTCACGTCCCATCACAGGAACCTCCACCTGCTTCACGTTCCCTCACGTTAACCCTCGTTAAAAGATCAGATGTAAGCTGGGGTTCTGCATGTCTCTGATCTGAGGACGGTCTCCGACCTGAGGACGGTCTCCGATCTGAGGACGGTCTCCGACCTGAGGACGGTCTCCGACCTGAGGACGGTTTCCGATCTGAGGACGGTTTCCGATCTGAGGACGGTCTCCGACCGGAGGACAGTCTCCGACCTGAGGACGGTTTCCGATCTGAGGACGGTCTCCGACCTGAGGACAGTTTCCGACCTGAGGACGGTCTCCGACCTGAGGACAGTTTCCAACCTGAGGACAGTCTCCGACCTGAGGACGGTTTCTGCTGTCTTCATCTCCCCAAAAAAACAAATTTTTGTCCAAATGACCGAAGATACGAGTGGATCAACAAGCACACAGAAACACATGTTGGAGTCAAACTGAAAGCTGCTGACGAGATTAAAGATGAGATTCTTCCCTGTTTTTAAAAGATTTTAAAATTTCCTGAAAGCAGGAAGTGGAAATGAACTATCAGACGAAATGCTGTGAGATTTTTAAAACACGAAAGAAGACGTGTTCTCTTTGAATGCACTTAAAAGACTTTCAAGTTTTTAATCCCAAATTTCCCCGCCGAAGAGAAAAACTTTTCTTTTTTCTCCACTTGTTTGTTTTTTGAACTTAAACCTCCAAACCTGCCAATCAAATCACCTGTCTGGAGGTAAAATACGTCTCCCAGCAGCCTCTGCTCTGAGGTCTTTCTGCCCCCTGCTGGTGATGTCTGGTACTGCAGGAGTTTATAAACTGATTGAGGCACTTCATCATGGTCCTGCAGAGATCTCACTCAAACATCCAGCTTTTAATTAAATTAAAATAATATGAGCTTCAATATGTTCGTAGTATTCTTATGAATCATTTTCTGTCAAATGTCAAAATCAGAATCAGAATCAGAATCAGAAATACTTTATTTATCCCCGAGGGGAAATTGTAGTTGAGTTGAGTTCAAACTGCAGTTTGACCAAAGATTCAGTTCATATAAAAATGTGAAATAGAGAATCTGAAACAGCTGATATTAAAAATATTTAATGGAAAATGACTAATTATTAAAATTGTCATTTGTTATTTTTCTGCTTTGGCAACTTTATGAATTTAAGATGCGTTTATCTTCGTTATAACAGCCCCAGAATTATCCCAGTTCACTGTTGATGTTTGGGAGAAATAGATGAAACTTTAGGAGGAAAACACTTTAATAACTCAAGTGTCATCTTGTCTCAGTAATTATAGATATCGATCGAAGAAATTAAATAACAAGTGGAAACAGTGAATCACATTCAAATTTTTTAATATAATATTTTATAATTCTGATTTTCCATCAGTATTTTTATCTTCTCACTCTTATTGTTGAATCTGTTTTGTTATTTTTGGGTGTAAATGAGCTTCCATATCCTGCAGGTGATGTTTGAAGTTTTCACTCTCAGATCAGCTGATCCTGGTCAGAGTTTACTAACCAATCAGAGGAGGTGTAGCTGATGATGTCACAGTTTAAACTTGATGTCATGAGGAGAAAAAGTCACCTGCAGAGCTGAACTGATCAGCTGAATCCTGGTTCAGTCTGTGAAATTACCAACTGTGGGAGGAACTTTTTTATTGATCAGACAAATGATTGATTGATTGAGAACATAAATAACTGACAAATGAAAGTAAGCATTAATCACCTGTGAGGCTCCTGCAGGACCCTGATGATTCAGGCCCAGATGTTGACAGCTGGTGGTGTGTTTTGGGTTTTTGGGTTTTTTTTGTTTTTTTTCATTGGATGTAAAAAGTTTGAAGAGATTTTTAAAGACAGTCCAGGTGGACAGAGACGTGGAGGGTCTCTGAACCAGGAACTAGACTGGACCCTGAACGTCTCCTGACTCGTCCCCTGACTGGACCCTGAACATCTCCAAACTGGACCCCAAAAGCCTCCTGACTGGACTCCGAACGTCTCCTGACTGGACCCTAAATGTCTCCTGACTGGACCCCGAACGTCTCCTGACTGGACCCTGAATGTCTCCTGACTGGACCCCGAACGTCTCCTGACTGGACCCTAAATGTCTCCTGACTGGACCCTGAACATCTCCTGACTGGACCCTGAACGTCTCCTGACTGGACCCTGAGCATCTCCTGACTGGATCCTGAATGTCACCTGACTGGACCATGAACATCTCCTGACTGGACCCTAAATGTCTCCTGACTGGACCCTGAACTCCTCTTGACTGGACCCTAAACGTCTCCTGACTGGACCCTGAACATCTCCTGACTGGACTCTTAATGTCTCCTGACTGGACCCTGAATGTCTCCTGACTGGACCCTGAACATCTCCTGACTGGACCCTGAATGTCTCCTGACTGGACCCTGAACATCTCCTGACTGGACCCTTAATGTCTTCTGACTGGACCCTGAACATGTCCTGACTGGGCCCTGAACATCTCCTGACTGGACCCTTAATGTCTCCTGACTGGACCCTGAACATGTCCTGACTGGACCCTTAATGTCTCCTGACTGGACCCTGAACATCTCCTGACTGGACCCTTAATGTCTCCTGACTGGACCCTGAACATGTCCTGACCGGACCCTTATTGACTCCTGAATGGACCCTGAACATCTCCTGACTGGACCCTTAATGTCTCCTGACTGGACCTTGAACATCTCCTGACTGGACCCTTAATGTCTCCTGACTGGACCCTGAACATGTCCTGAACGGACCCTTAATGTCTCCTGACTGGACCCTGAACATCTCCTGACTGAACCCTTAACATCTCCTGACTGGACCCTTAATGTCTCCTGACTGGACCTTGAACATCTCCTGACTGGACCCTTAATGTCTCCTGACTGGACCTTGAACATGTCCTGACTGGACCCTTAATGTCTCCTGACTGGACCCTGAACATCTCCTGACTGGACCCTTAACATCTCCTGACTGGACCCTGAATGTCTCCTGACTGGACCCTTAATGTCTCCTGACTGGACCCTGAACATGTCCTGACTGGACCCTTTATGTCTCCTGACTGGACCCTGAACATCTCCTGACTGGACTGCGAACACCTCGCGGTCACATGGATTCTGGCGGTCATTTGGGTTTCCTGATGTTGGAGATCAGTCCAGCGATTAGACGGAGCTGATGTGAACTGAACCTTGAGTTGTTTTTATCATGTGGTCCAGTTTTTCTCTCTGTCTCTATAAACACCTTTTGGACAAAGTGTTTTGATAGTGAAAAAAGCAAATATTATTATTCTGATTAATATTCTAATGATTAATGTTATTATTATTCTTCTGATGAATCTATGATGAGCTGTAAAGAGACTTGTTGTTGGATATTTCTGTGTTTCTGAGTCGGGTGTTTTTGATGTTTGCTTGATGCAAGTTGACGCCAGAAGAAAACAGAGTAAAGATTTTGTAAATATAATTTATTCTGCTGTGACCCGTCAGTCATGTGACTGTGTAAAGGTCAAAGGTTAAAGGTCAACGCTCGCTGTTCCTCCACACTCTGCAGACCTCCACACAGCCAGAGCCGGCGTCAGTGGCGGCCATGTTGGCTCCACGCTGCAGACGAAGGTGAAGGTTAAAGACCCAAACGCATTGAAAACATCAGCTGATGCTCCCATGATGCACTGCAGCCCTCACATCTGTAACGTTTACTGGTTATTACCCACATTCCCCATTTATTTTGTTAGTTTGTTTGATTAGCTGAAGACAAATTTCCACCTGACACTCTTAGAAATAAATGTTCTTACTAGAACCCTGTTATATTCCAAGGATTTTATCTTAAACCCACGCAGGGGGTTCTACCGAGAACCTTTTTGTATTCTAAGGGTTTTATCTAGAACTCACCTGGGGGTTCTACTAAGAACCCTTTTAATTATGGCACAAAGAACCCTCGACAACAGGTCTTCAAGGATTTCACAATCCTTGAAGAACCTTTTCTTTTAAAAATGTTTCATGGATGACAAAAGTTCTTATTGGAACCCTTAGTCTTACAAAGAACCCTTGATAAACCCCCTTCATAAAATTAGTTCTTCACAAGCAAATGGTTGTGGATAGAACCTCAGCCCTTCAGAAAGAACCCTTTTGAAACACTTTTTCTAAGAGTGTGGAGGGCAATAAAGATCTGTTCTTTTCTATTCTTAAATAAAACATTGTTCTCTGTGGAACAGAGTTCCTTTTAGTTCTGCAAACAGCAGCTGCAGAACAATCAAGATTCTCATTTGACGTTCTAAAAGCAGAACCCAGTGGGGACAGTCTGACACTTCATAACCTTTTTTTGTTCTTCAGAACGTTCCATCAGACAATTTCAGTGCATTTGGGCCTTAAAGGAACAATCGAACATTTTAGCAAATCCTTTTGTGTTCCGTGTTCTCCGGAGTCAGATGGTACAGATGGATTTCAGCTTCATGTCTGTGTCCAGTTCAGAGAAGAACTAGATTCTGATCAATAAAACACAAGACAAGCGAGAACCGCTGAGTGTGCAGCCTTTCATTTAGCATTTAGCCAGCTAGCTGCTAAAGTTTACTAGGAGGATGCAGTTTGTGCATGAAGCTAAGCTAATAAACAGGCTAAATTCTGAGCTGTAACTTTTGCTGAACTAACATGAGTATGATGCTGATACATTAGTAAGCTAGCAGCGTTCAGTCTTTTAGAAGTGTTTGGTGTTTTGATTAATTCAACTTGTGTGCTGCTGGCCAACCATATTTCATATATAGGCTATATTCAGCAGCGACCCCCCCCACCAAACAGGAAACATACTGTCACCTCTGTGGTTTGTTGAAGCTAAGCTAACACTTTTCTCCCTGCCTCCAGTGTTTGTGCTAAGCTAAGCTAAACACGTCCTGGACACAGTGATGATGAATGATATCCATGTGAGTCATGTGACTCAGGGTCACGACATGTTGTGAAAATGTTGAAGTGTTTCTTTAACTTCTACCTCAACTCCGTCTCTGATTGGTGCTCAGTGTGGGCGTGGCTCTGGCTGTCACAGCGTGTTCTTGGCGTGTAAAGCAGACTCTCCTCCCTCAGCGGGGATGGAAGGAAATGGCCAGTAACTCCGCCTCATAGTTCCCATCATCATCTTCATCATCTTCATCATCTTCATCATCTTCATCATCTTTATCAGTTGTCCCAATGTGATGAAAAATATTTTCTGTTGATTATTTTGTTTCTTTTCTATGATTTTTTATTTTCTTTCTGTTTTCAGAGAATTTTGCAGACTGGTTCTAACCAGTCCTGACTGGTTCTTACTGGTTCTGACCAGTTGTGACCAGTGTGTGTATACAGTGGAACAGTGATGTGTTGTATGTGCACTTTCTCTTCACGTGCCAAAAACTTTACAGTATTCAGTATTCAGAGCTCGTGACCTTGTTGGCTAATATATCATCAGTATATCAGATCTGCATCATGTATTTAAATATTTCTTGTTGTTACTTTGGGCTGGACACCACGTGTCACTTTATAGAACTCTTCACTTTGAGCCTTTTATAACTCGAGACGAGCAGGAAACACAAGTTATGACACAGAGGAGATGTTTGAAATGAACAGTTCAGATTTCTAAAACAACTATTTGACCATTTTTCTCTGATGTTTTCAGACATATGAGGGCCCACATCCACATCACGCAAGCTAGCACCAAAATGACTCATGATGTCAGTTTCTCAACAAGCTAACGTTGATTAGCATGTTAGCTAAACCTAAACCAACCTCGGTGGCCTTGTCAGGCACTGGTTGCAGCTTGTTTACATTTAGGCACCAGAAGTAGCCGATGTGCTGAGTGTTTGATTTTATTTAATGTGAAAAACTCCACCTGCTCGTCCCCAGTTATAACCTGTCACACCTGTTAGCAGCAGTTATAACCTGTCATCATCTGTGACCAGCAGTTATAACCTGTCATCACCTTTGAGCAGCAGTTATAACCTGTCAGATCAGCTGACCAATCAAATCCAGTTTGAACTGTTTGAAGCAGTCAGAAGGAAACATTTAGAACCAGTTAGAACCAGTTGGACCACTGGTTCTAACTGGTTCTAACTTATTCTGACTGGTTCTGTCACACTGTTCTGTTGTTCTGTTTCAGTTGAATCAGTGTTTTGCCTTTTTTTGTGCCAAACTGAAGTCTGTCTGTTACATATTTATTGATTTATTGATCAGTCCAAAGTATTTTTATTTGACTTATGTTCTGATGTTCTTGTATTCCGGAAGGTTCTGTGGGTTCCTCTCCTCATAGTCCATCTGATTCCTCCTCATCAATTCGTCACAGTGTTATTGGCTGCTGTTACCATGGAGACTATCATCGTTGTTTAAATATTGATGCACATGAAGCATGTTTGTGTGTCGGAGTTCAACATGTTTAGAACATGGAGACGTGCAAGAACCAATCAAATGAGGGCTGGGCAGTGATGTCATTTAGTTGAATGACATCATTTTTATCACCAGAGCTCACATCGCCTGACTCGTTACTATAGTAACCACTGGGGTTTTTTTCTGGAGCAGTGTGGTTACCATGGTAACCACCAAGTTCTTCAAGCCACTGGCTGCTTCGTGGCTCTGTGGGGTCTGGAGCTGCTGCTGCTGGTCCCACGTTACCATAGCAACCACTGGACTCTAGTTACCATGACAACAGCATCCACCGTCATCTCACTCTGTGTCTCTGGGTGTAACAGCAGCACGGTCGTGTGTTTTCTTATTATTCCTGTTGTAGTTCTGCTATCTTGTTATTACTGATTATTGAGTATCGATTGATTGATTGCAGGTTATTGGTTAGTGGCCGGCCACTGCCTTACATCCTGTCCATGTCTGTTTCCCATCATGCCCCTCTGTAAGAGAATACAGTGAGAAATGTTTATGAGGCTATAAATGAAATAAAAACCTAAAATAAAACTGATCACATGACTGCCTGCAAGCATTTTTTTTTAACTGCAAATGCTATAAATACTACAAATACCACGACTGTCTATACTACCACTCTACTGCTTCAAAAAACTTTATTGTTCTGCTTCTGAACAGCTCACAGATGAAGCAACAGCTCCACCCAGTGACGATATATGAAATTACATTTTAAAAAGGATCAGACGTAAATCATGAAATTGAACACAAAATAAAATAAACAGAAAAATGAGAGTAACTGCAGAAAAGATTAGAAATAATTTCACTTTTTTAATTATATAGGATGACGACAGATAACTGATCACTTCCTGTTCGTCACATGACTCACATGTGACTGAACTAACCAGTCAGAAGCAAGAAGGACTGAGGTAAATCTGTGAGAATCACAAGAAGCAGATTCAGCAAATCTTCAGCAAAAGTTTTGAAAGATGCTGCTGTGAACATAAGATTTTAACTGCAAACACTGAAACTTTATTTTGAACAAATGAACTCAAATGTTTAACTTCACCTCTGAGTTTTGAACCGTGAGTGAACTAACAGATTAAAACCTTCATGTAAAGACTGATCAGCCAATCAGCACCTCCTGAGGACGGCTGCCAACGTGGGTGTGTCCCCCTTCGTTGTGGTCTTTTTTAATATTGCAAAAGGTCAAAGGTCAACTTCACTGTGACATCATCATGTTCAGCTCTTCATCAGTCCACCAGAATTTTTTCTAACATACATCAGAGCTTTCTGAAAGTGAAGGCAAAGCTTCTCTGTCGCCCCCTGGTGGTTGGCTGCAGCAGAGCTCATAAGCCCCGCCCCCTGTATGTTAGCAGATGGGACGTGGACCAAACCAAAACATCAAAGCAGCGTTCCTATTTGATGATTGACAGCTGAGCTCAAGCAGAAAACCAATCAGCCAATCAGCAAATGGCACCTGTGGTGGCTACCAACAGGTGGGCGCTCTCTCCTCACTGCGGGTTTTTATTTATTTTTATCCAAAAGGTCAAAGGTCAGCTTCACTGTGACATCATCATGCTCAGCTCTCCATCTGTCCTTCTCTGTAAAAACGTATTCAAAGGGCGTGGCCGTGGCGTGGCCTTGAGTTTTGATGTGTTGCCATGAAACAGGAAGTTCCTGCAATCTGAATAGAAACGATCCAATCAGCTCTAAACGTCACGTGTTTCGTCACGTCACGTCCTGATCACATCTACATGACAGTCAGGAGTGATACTCAGTGCCACCTACTGGCAACAGGAAGTAAGACTCATGTGACAGATTTAGATGAAATTCTCACGGTGCTGTCGACACTCAACAATCTGGAACATGACGTACAATTAGTGGGTGTTTTGTAGCGCCACCTAGTGGAGACAGGAAGTGACGCTGGACTCCTTCCTGTGGTGTCCAAACACGTAACAGGGTGACGGGGTCCCAGCTGCCACACTTCCTGATGGGTGTGGGGGCGTGGCCAATGTTGCTGCAGCTTTAATTATATTGAAGGGTCCAAAACATCTTCTTCTTCTTCTTCTTCTTCTTCTTCTTCTTCTTCTTCTTCTTCTTTTAAAAGTGCAACAAAAACTGTAAGTTGTGACTAAAATTTGTCTCACTGCAACCTGTGGTCCATCACTATATATTTTTATAAATATGAAAAACCTTCTGTTTCTCCACACAGTCGTTCTGTAGATGATCAATATTAAGAGTTTCAGATTGTTGATCAGTGAGTCTGCAGTCACGTTTAATGTCTGTACGCACAACATGTTTTATTTCATCCAATTTTTAAAAACAAATTTAACTAAAACATCTGATAAAACGAGAGAAAAAACAGTAATTATCATTATTACTATTATGATTATTATTGTTGTTGTTGTTTTCTGATGTAATGCTGATGTAACGTCTCCTGCCCTCTGATTGGTCGGCTCTCCTGTCACTCTGAGCTCGGCTGATCAGTCGTGGTGGGCTGACGTCACCTGGGTTTCCCCCTCCTCACCCCCCTACTCTCACTTCCCGTAACTGAAGAGACGAAAACAAACAAGATGGCGGACCACTCTGCGCTCGGAGGCTCAGCAGCAGCTGATTGGCTGTCAGCGATCCCAGCCGCTCTTCTATTGGCTGGTAGCGAGCAGAGCAGCAGCTGATTGGTCCGCGGGAGATCAGTTGAGGCGATGAGACCCGCCCCCTGCTGGTGACTCACACACAGAAACAGAACCGATAGAAAAGAACCAGAAAACTTTATTGATCCCCGGAGGGAAACAGAGTCACATGACTGCTGCCAGCAATATGAAGAAGTATAGAAAAGATGAGCAGTGAAATTATGTGCATTAAACTACAAAATATAACAATAATAATTACACTGAAAAATAGAAAATAAGAAGTGTGCTAAAACACGTATTAGAATGTAAAATAACATTTAAAATGAAATAGAAAAGGTATTTATAAATAATTAGGTTAATATACAAAAATATTATAAATAAGATTATTAGTTGAAATGCAGATTATGAATAAATAAATTACTGAATTATTGTTTGACAGATTTAGATGATTTTTCATAATTCACAGAAAAACACAGATCTGTTATTAAAGGATGAGACTGTCATTTTATACAGAGTGTCTATTCATTTTAAATATTATATTATTAAATATACACATTTGCATTATTATCCTGCTTGTATCCTGTACTTCCCTCTGTGTCATTTCCCTTTTTACAGGCTCATATTTGATACATACATGTGTATATTATTCATATATCTGTGAAAGGTGTAAATAGTTTTCTTTTCTTTTTTAAATGTTTTTGACTCTGGAGCTGCTCTAACAGGGACATCTGTCCTCTGTAGGAGTTTTCTTCTTCCTGTTTATGTTTTCAGAATTTTATTTAATATAAAATGACATTTAAGCTGAAAATGGACACTTCTGTCCAACACAGTGTGAGTGTGTCTGATCTGTGTGTTGTAGTTCTGTGCTCACAGCTGCTCTGTCTCTCTGTCTGTCTGTGGTTCTGTCTGTCCAGGTGTCCCTCAGCAGCAGCAGTGAGGTGGACTCGAACCTGTGACTCTTCTCTTGTCCTCCTGTTGTCTGTCTCTCTATCTGTCCTCGCAGAGCTGTTGGACTGAGACATGCTGTGATCCTGCGGTGGCTGCTGGGAAATAAAGCTCCTCTCTGTCTCTGCTGACTGAAACGTCTCTGTCTGTCTCTGTCTGTCTCCGGAGACATGTCAGCTGTCAGTCCGGACCACATCCACACCGGAGAGCAGAACCGAGCCGGAGCCGGTGTGGAGCCGCAGGAGGCCGGACTCCTGCAGCCGCAGACCGTGTTTGTCATCCTGGACTCGGCTGAAACACTCAATCTGGTCCGGTGAGTGCGGAAGTTCTGGGAAGTACCGTTATTACTGCCGCGGGGATGAGCTCACACCAAACTCTGTTCAAAAATCTGTAGTTTTATATCCGCTGAGCTCTTTAGCAACAAGACACATCGAACTGAACATGACTGAAGACATCTGTCAGATCTGTGGTGTCTTGTGTTAAAATCGGCGTGGAAATTATTCATCAAACGTGTTGCCTTAATTAGATTTAATTCCTAAAATAACACGTTAACACTTTGAGCTCTCTCTGTGGTTACTGTTGAATGAATGCCATGAAATAACTTCATAAAGTTCAGTTTCATATTTGTGCTTTTGATTAAATGCCAAAGAAGATTATAGTTCCTACAGATTAAGGGAAACAATTACATCTCGTTTGTAAGACAGCTTTATTAGTGGAGAGGCAATTTAATTTAAAATTGTCCAATTTTCCAATGAAGTTTGGCACGACGGACTCTGCATGTATTGAAGAAAACACGTTAGGCTGCCAGTGAAACTCAGAGAACGATCCTAACTGTTCAGACTGATAATGAAGATAACAATACGACAGTGGCTTTACTGCCAAAAATAACAAGCATCTCGGAGAATTAAGTTAAAGTTTTATCCAGTGAATTAATCTTGGTGAATAAGATCTGTGCCGAAAATAAATATATTACCCACAAAATCAAAATTTAGCTCAGTCTTGTTTTGGACATTAATTAAAATTTCATAGAGTAAAACTAAATTTTAAATTGTAAATATTGTGAATGGAGTTTGGTGTGAAGAGGTTTTCAGGCTCCAAGGTTGCCATAAGTTAAAGTGTAATGACTGTAATGTTAAAGTGCTGAGTGTGTGTGTGTGTGTGTTTATGACAGCGATGATGATGATGATGATGATGATGATGATGATGATGATAACTTGTGTGACACTTGTGTCAGGCAGGTTGTTGTTGTTACTGTCTGACCTTTGACCCCTGATCCTCTTTGCCTCCTGGTGTAATGAGTCATACAGTGCTCTCTCTCTCTCTCTCTCTCACACACACACACACACACACACACACACACACACACAGAGTGGCTGGTCTCCTCATGTACTTTCCCAGGGGAAACAGAGAGACATACAGGCTGGGACTCGTCCTCACCACACACACACACACACACATGAAGTATGTGGGCGCTGAGACAGAAAGTAAAAGTAAAGAGAAGCAGGAGGCTCTCGTCTCTGTGCTCTCTGGGCTGACTGAGGAGGAGGAGGGTGATGAAGAGTGTCTCAGTCTCAGGTCACTGTGATGAAGGTGATGCAGATGTTGTTCAGGGACGTTTCTGTCTCGTCACTTCAAACTGTTTCCAGATGTTTTAAACCAGGATATCATGTTTTACAGCGTGGACCATCTGTTGGGCCACGTCCCATTCAGAAAGCAGCAGCAGCTCCAGCCTTTAGATTGATTGATTTTTGCTCATTAATGATTTGTAACATGTAGCTTTGTGACGTTCAGATGATATTAGCAGTTCACAGCTCTGTTAGTAAGTGTCAAGTGTTTCCTGTAACGATTAATGTCATGTGGATTCTTTTCTTTCAGTTACTTGTCTGGTCTGTAAAAACGTGTCTGTATGTTCGTGCTCCTTTTTATTATTATTTTTTTTAATGATCAGAATTGTTCGGCGTTTAATTTAATAATCGATTATTTGATTAATTGTTTCAACTCTAATCAAATCAGTGTAAATATTCATATAAACGGCGACGATAAACATTATTGGGACAAATCTTTGAGCATATTTATTATTTTGGGGAACAAACACGTCCAAACTGTCCTGAGACATCCTGTCTGTCTGTCTGTCTGTCTCTCAGTCTGTCCTGTCTGTCTATCTGTCTGTCTGTCTCTCAGTCTGTCCTGTCTCTCTGTCTGTCTGTCTCTCTGTCTCTCTGTCTGTCTGTCTGTCTGTCTGTCTGTCTCTCAGTCTGTCCTGTCTGTCTCTCAGTCTGTCCTGTCTCTCTGTCCTGTCTGTCTGTCTGTCCTGTCTGTCTGTCTGTCTGTGTGTGTGTGTGTGTGTGTGTGTGTGTGTGTGTGTGTGTATTTCTGCTGAGTCACTTCCCTCTAATCCAGCACACAGACAGGAAGTGGGGTTTACAGCAGTTAAAGTGCAGACAGATGTTGTTCCTCCACATTCTTCTTCTCTGGTTTCTAACATCAACATTTGAATATTCACATCAGCAGAGTTTAGATTTATACCTGTCTGTCTCTCAGCCTGTCTGTCTCTCAGCCTGTCTGTCTCTCAGTCTGTCTGTCTCTCAGTCTCTCAGCCTGTCTGTCTCTCAGTCTCTCAGTCTGTCTGTCTCTCAGTCTGTCTGTCTCTCAGCCTGTCTGTCTCTCAGCCTGTCTGTCTCTCAGTCTTTCAGTCTCTCAGTCTCTCAGCCTGTCTGTCTCTCAGTCTCTCAGTCTGTCTGTCTCTCAGTCTCTCAGCCTGTCTGTCTCTCAGTCTCTCAGCCTGTCTGTCTCTCAGTCTGTCTGTCTTTCAGTCTCTCAGTCTGTCTGTCTCTCAGTCTCTCAGCCTGTCTGTCTCTCAGTCTGTCTGTCTCTCAGTCTGTCTGTCTCTCAGTCTCTCAGCCTGTCTGAACCACAGACTGTAAACAAAGATGGCCGCCGCGTCTCCTCGTCCTCCCACTGAACAAAATGGCCCTTTTCTCAATACCAAGTTCGCCAAGTTCTGACTGAGCAAGTTCTACCTGGGAGTACAGTCTCTCGAGGACGAGAGGACGCAGGACTGGAGGACGGGAGGATGGGAAGACGCAGGATGGGAGGACGCAGGACGGGAGGACGCAGGACGGAGGACGGGAGGATGCAGGATGAGAGGATACAGGACGAGAGGACGCAGGACGGGAGGATGCAGGACGAGAGGACGCAGGACGGGAGGATGCAGGACGAGAGGACGCAGGACGAGAGGATGCAGGATGAAAGTACGCAGGACGAAAGTACGGGAGGACGCAGGACGAGAGGACGCAGGACGAGAGGATGCAGGATGAAAGTACGCAGGACGAAAGTACGGGAGGACGCAGGACGAGAGGACGCAGGACGAGAGGATGCAGGACGAGAGGACGCAGGACGAGAGGACGCAGGACGAAAGTACGGGAGGACGCAGGACGAGAGGATGCAGGACGGTCAATCTGCAGTTGGGACGGCAGCGTACTTGATGACGTCACCATCTCAGCTTGTCTCTGCTTACCCATCAGGATGTGACGCCTGATGCATCCTCGATAAGACGGGCGGCGCAAGAACACATCCGGGTATTTGAACAGTACACAAGAACGCAAGTACAGAGAAGAACGCAGAACAAGAAAGAGCTCATGAGTCCAAAATCTACGCCACCATCTTGTTCTGGTGATGTCATTTGGAGCTGGAGTCAGAGCTGTAGTGATTGGGGGTGGGGCCATGTCATTGAGGCCCCGCCCACACAGAACTCAGCTGTCAATCATGACGTGGAACCTTCTTTTTATATCATCAGATAATTAATTAAAACCAAAGTGATGAGAAGAATGAAGACTGGAACAAACATCAGTGTGAAGAGAACAACGGAACAATGACAGAAGCGTTTATTTGACGTTATTTTGATGTTTGAACCATGTCTGCTAACATGGAGGGGGCGGGGCTTATGACCTGTGACCACCACCAGGGGGAGCTGTTAGTTGACCATCTTTATAAACACTCAGTGGTTTGTAACTTTTCTTTACAGCAGAACCCGGTGGACATTAGAGGAACTGCAGCTGATTGGTTTGTTCTGTCTGTGTCTCTGAGGATCCTGATTGGTTCGTTCTCTCTCTGTCAGGGTGGAGTCTGGGATCGTCGCTGACATCGAGGTCGACAGTTTGCTGCCATCAGACTGTGACGCCTTCTACCAGATCAAGAGTCAGCCAATCAGCATCAGGTAACATCCAGTAACCATAGAAACGGGGACATTACGGTGGTGTTAACATCTC
>JAJHUR010105425.1:0-10124 GCA_027495735.1 Lutjanus campechanus
CCTGAGGCCACATGTATCAGAATGGAATACAAAACACTGCTTTGAAAAATGGATTTAATTAAAATACAAGTAATTTGCAATTTGAAAATACAAACATACAGTCTATGTCAGTGATACTCAACATAAGGTCCGGGGGCCAAATCTGGCCCACATTAGGGTGCTGGGTGGCCCAACGACTCTTTTCTAATACACAGTGGAAATAAACTGATTCACATTGAGAATTTTTTGCGCTTCTTTAAATCATTTAGTAAATGTCCAATAGTGCCCTGTGGCTGTTGTTTAGGAAGTTGCATATCAGCCATGTTTATGAATTATTCCAACATGAAAGTGATTCAGTGATGGAAAAGGTTCCAGCTATATTTAATGTTATAAACTCTTTCAAATCTTACCTTATCTGTATGTAAGTACCAAATACAGTTGCGGCAATTAAATGCAATAAAAAATTTGATCTGATCTGCCACTTTCCACTAACTTCATTTAGTTAATAGGTGAAATTGATAATAAGTCATTTAATATGAAAATGAGGAATTTTAAAGATTAGTTACGGTCCTTTTAACATTTATTAATTGTATTTGATAAATATTATTCATTTTTGTTAACTGGCCCCTGACCTCATGACATTTTTCAAAAGTGGCCCCTGGGCAAAGCAAGTTGAGTATCCCTGGTTAATACAAACTATTATCACATTTTAGGCATTTAGTAGCCTCAGGCTACTAGTCACGAGGAACACAGATGAAATGCAGTAATTCACAGTGAGTTGTACTTGTGCTCTTCTACCTGACAGGACATGTCATGTGACTCACTTGCATTTCACCTAACAGTGGTAAGGCTAATTACTGAACAGGTTTTGGTCTGCAATTTGGATAAAAAATGTGTCTTATTTGAGAACAAGATGACATATTGGGACATGTATTTTAAAGGGTCAGTTTACCCCAAAATCAATCAATCAATTTCCCCCCTGCTCTCTGGTGCTGTTTATCCAGAGTTTATGATTATAATTATAATGGGACTACGAAGCACTTGGTTTGTGGTGCAAAAAGTGCCAAAAAATACATTTTAGAGAAAAGATAATCCTCAAGATAATCCACAGATCTTGTTGTGAGCAGTTTCATGAGAGAACAACTTTATTTCTGCAGTAGAATGTAGTGCAACTTCTTTCTTTTCTACTAGAAAGAAGTTCCTTTAGGAAACTTGTCTTGAGTAACCAGGTCATAATTTTTGGAAAGACACTAGTTTTGAATTTTTCAAATGTTTTTTTTGTGTGTGTGTGTGTGTGTGTGTGTGTGTGTTTTGAGCGCCACAAGCTGACTGCCATTTAGTCACATTATATTGGAGAGAGGGTAGACATCTCTATGGCCATCTCCAAAACTTAGCAACTCACGCAAAAAAATCTACAGGCCAGGGGAAAAATATGTATTTTTGATTTTGGGATGAACTGTTAAGTATGTCAAATACACAAATACAAAATCTTAAAGTATTTTTTTACAAAGTGCATCTTATGTTCTCTGCTTAACAAAATATAAATTCCAAAATACTCTATTAAATACGTATTTTAATTGAAATACTGCCCATGTCTGATTATTGTGAGTAAAACACTGGCTACATTAATCTGGGCATGTTTTCCTATTTTCACTGAATCACGCACCACTGAGACAGGTGTGGTGGTTAAAAGAGCAGGACAATACTTTGTTATCATAATCTATTGTTACATAATCTGAAATTTGGAACAAAAGTTTGTCAATGACAAACTCAACTTAACAGTCACAAGGTTAATCGGCCTACATGAAAGGTAACAACAGTCACCTGACTGGCTGAACTGTGATTGGGTATGGTTAGGTCAATACTGTATCACAAGACCTGTGACTCATAGAATTTACAGCATCTCTCATCTGTTGTTGTTGCACCAAATCAATCACAACCACATTATGTTTGATGGCTATTGCAACCTGCTTATACACATTTATTTTCCGTTCTATTTTATCTGTCAGAGATATATATTTTCATTTATACTGTTTTTTTTAATTCTCATTTGTTTGATGCCACTCATTTTATTGTTTTTACTTCCTCTGTGCTCATGTTCCTTGGCCTTTTTTGCTTCATCTGCTTTGACTGTTTTTTTCTGTTTTAAAGCATTAACATTGAAAAGTGCTAAAGAAATTAAGTTTATTATAATAAAAAATATTATTATATTTATTATAAAAAAAAAAAAATACTACAATCAAAAACTTTTGCATAGGGTCTATGAACACACTGTGCTGATGATGGAAGCGTTTCATAAAAGTCCAGAGTTACACCTGACCTCGTTAGTCACAGTGTCAGGTGATTCCTGCTCTGCCAATCCAGTTAGACCGCAATCCAGTCACACAGTGAAGACACAGTGATTGAGAACAGGCTTTATTCCCAAAACAAACAGCATACAAGTATTTTATTATTCATTGCAACAGGGGATTAATGATGGAATGTAAATAAAGTACATTTACTAGTACGCAACCCAAGTGCAATTCTGAGTATTTCCTTTCAATGTTACCTTATACCGTTACTGCGCTATATTTATTTGAAACTTATAGTTAAACATAAACATGGTAAGTTTGTCTGATATGACTCAGTAGTGTCTTTAAAATCTACCTACATTGATGGACCATGACATTAAATTCAGAGCCAGACAGGTGTTGACGTATGTGTTGTCCGATATGCACTTATACAAAAACGTTTTTTTTGCATTTTAAAGCAGACTTGTTTTTATTTATTTATTTATTTATTTTTAGTCTTTAAGGCAGCATCAAATGTCTAATTGCATATAACTGTAGTTGAATTCACAAGAACTGGAACAAAACTATATTTTAACTCTATTTTTACTCTTCAGTTATGATTTTTTTTTTCCAACTTTAAACACCTATGAGACTGGCTTATCACTGTGTTCACAGACAGCACGCAGATAGAATGCAGTTAAATTCCATCATAGTTTTATTTTTGTAAACTCGACTCTCAGTAAAGTACAAAAAAGTTTCTCAAATTAACAAAACCTACATTTTGCAGATTTAAAAGGTTTTACCTCACACACCTCTATTCAAGTATTAAACAAAGAAAAAGTCTACTGCTGTGTCGACATAAAAGGTACATGGTCCTGATGTAGTGTGTCTAAGGTTGTGTATACTGTATGTGTGTATATGTATTACACATTTATTTTGTAATTTATTTTTTCTGTCAGCGTCTCCTCAGGGTTTCTGAGGCAGAGTGTGTGTCTGTCTGACCACTGGAGGTAGTTTGAGCAGCTGGCAAACGCCATTGCACTCTGGTCCATGTTGCTCTTCCAGAAAATACCTGAGGCCTCTGGCAGCAAAAAAGTTGGAGGGGCCTTTGGGGATCTTGGTGGAGTGAATCTGGGGGTCGGTGAGGTAGGTCAGGCCTTTGCCATTGGCTGTCACCCACCCTGTGAAAAGAAGGGAAGAAACCTATATATAACATTTTCACGGATTTAATAAGCCTGCACCTCAAGGCTGTGGAAAAACATCTCACTCTCAGTGATTTCAGTGATCAGTACCACAGACACACCTTGGAGATCGACAACAACCTCCTGGCAGTCAGAGAACAGGTAGGTAAAGTGTCCGAAGGCGAGGCCATATTCTGTAGCCTGGAAACTTGTGTCCTTCTTTCCAGTGTTGTTGGTCAGTTTGACAAAGTCTCCAAGCATGTAGGGCTCCACCGTTACACAGCCCACGATCTCATCTTCATTCAAAATCTGTTCACAAGTACAGAAAACAAGAGACAGGTTAGGTAATACTGAAAGCATGTCTTATTAATATGGCTGCAAAAATACAGTTATGTATATTTATCTATTATAAGCATCTATCTATAACCACCTATACGCATCTGTCCTTGACCAAAAGTAAAGAGTAGATTTTGAGTTTGTGATAAAGATGTCATAAAGTTTGATTACACTGTCAAGTGCTTTTGTAACTCTGTGATGAATAATTTCCTTGACTTCAACTAAACTGGTAACATTTGGACCTCTCAAAAAGGTGTTATTAAATGTTTTAAGGCCAGTTTGACAACAGAGTACAGTACCAAGGTGATTTAGTTAACAGACTTAAGTGATGGGTAAGGCAGCAGTTTATGCTAGTTTATGTGTTGCTAAAGCAGACTAACTGTCTGTTACCTGTGGCTGGCGTTAGCTGGTTAGCTCAGTTAGCTGTGGAGCTAGCCACCTAATTAGCTGACTCAGCCACATGGGTGCCAGGAGCCAAACCCAACAAGAAAACCACCTCACTACTGTATTCCCTGTTGTCAAACTGGCCTTCCTCCTGTAGGCCGTCATAACACAGACATTACTGGCTTAATTTATGCAATTACAAGCCATTAGATTAGATAGTGCTCTGTCAGTACTCAAAATATGTGTTCTATTCAATCTAATTCATTCAGGGAAGAGTTGAGACAATTAGGTGGATACTCACCACTAAGCTGACATTTGTATTATAACTTTCCATTTAACAGTTCAAATTACATTCTAGACTAATAACTGACAAAATATTGTCTACACGCCTGTCATGAGAGTATGTTCTAGACGTAAACTAACAACTGGAGGGTGTACTTCAGTATTACATATGAATTTCAACCCAAACTGCTTCAAGACTGCTGCAGGCTATCCTGCCTATCTCTACATTCCCTGAATGAAATCAACCTCTATTATTTTATGTTTGGCTTGTTCATTTTGTCTTTATGACTTGGCCTCACCAGTAGTGCTTCAGAGGGAATGAAGAATATCTGAGCCATGACCTCCTTGTCATAAAGGCTCTTATTGAATTCAGTCACATAGTACTGAGCTGTCATCTGTCTCTCCACGTCTTTCAGGTGAAACTGGATCTCCTTTGGCTCCAAGTAATCTTTCCCCACGTAACTGAGGACAAAAATACACCAATACAGTGAGAATAAAAGTAAAAAAAAAAAAAAGTTATGCCAGCAATGTGCAGCTGCGTACCTGCTTAACCTTTCCTCCTGGTGTAAAAACTGAACCCATATTGCCATTCTCTGATTGCCCTTCATATTCATTGGGTCCCCGATGTAAACGCAGGTCTCCCGGGCTGTCCACAGCCCTGTGACTTTGGAGAACTTCAAATGAAGAGCACCTAATACAGATGACACTCAGCTTAGCAGACAGTTGCAATCAATGGCCCTGTTCAGATCTGGTGCTAACATTCATCTTGTGTGATCCGATCACAGGTGGACAGCTCTTAGTACAGGTGCGAATGCACTCAAGATGCACTGAGATCTGCTCGGACCACATCTGGAGACGGTCTGAGCTGCATGTGACCACATTCTTCTAGCAGTGTGTGTGCAATGTGTTGAAGGGCTGCCTACTCAATTGATGTCCTCTGCATAAGCGGAAATATGTACTCATTTGTGCGCCAACAGGGTCCTATGTCCGAAAAAACAAGATTTAACCACAACAACATGCAAAATGGATTCTCATGAATGGAGTTTTCATGAAAATGTGCTGTCTGATGTCCTCCGGCTGCTCTGCCTCAACCCTAGGTGATAGGTCTCCTGATAGACAGGAGCTTTACTTTTTGCTAAGGTTACCTGTAGCAACAAGTAAAGCTATCTGGACTTCAGGAACCTCTGCAAATCACTGAGAATTGAGGCATAGCAGCCGGACCATGTCAGTGTCAAAACCAGAAAATATTTTCCCCATAAAATATGATCCAGTTTCCACCAAGGCCAGTGAATTATTAGTAGTCTTTACAACCTAATTCTTTTCTCAATTGTAGTCTGATAAACAGTAAATTTATCAAATTCATGTTAAAGAAGTAGAGTGGGGAAGTAAATCTGATCACAAAAGATCACTCGAGACACATGTGGAGATGCTTTCTGATGCCAGGTGTGAATTGGATTAATTAGAGCTGTCCACTTGTGATCGGACCGCCCAAGACTCCTGTACCCAGGTGTAAACAGGCTCATTGTTTTAGTCACTCCTTAAGACATGGCTGGTCCCTCACAGTTGGTTTCAAACATGCTCACAGCTAACTGGCCTTATTTGTGCTGATTTTGAAGCAAAGACGCATCTGCTCAGTCCAGAAAACATTGAGATAGGATACAACAAGGCTCAGAGTCTATAGCCATGCTAGCATGCAAACATGCTCACAACGACAAAGCTAACATGCTGATGTTCAGCATATAATGTTTATCATATTCTCTCTCTTTTTAGTGTGTTAGCGTGGCGCCAGATTAAATTCACATGTTACAAGTCACGGCAATCCATGCAATAGTTGTTGCTAGGACATACTGTAAGTGGTGGACTGAGACTGACTTTTCCATCCCGGAGTCACAATGCTACTGTGGCAAAAAAGATATACAATGGTACAATGGTAGGTCAGACTTACTGTAGGCAGTTCTGTGTTCCTTGAGTTTGAATTGCATCTTGTCATTGTGCAGTCTCTTCAGCAGACATTCATGACAAACTCCAGCCAATAGGGCTTGGTAGTCCTGCTGTGACAACACATACTGTCTCTCAGGGACAATGTCAGCTCCAGTGCTACGCTTTAGGCAGCTGTAGCACAAGGGGTTCTTCCTCTGGGGAACATTCTCTTTTTCTGTAGTAGTGACTTTACTGGATTGGTTTCCACTTTGATTCTCCTCCAGCATCTCAAACGAACTTTCTGTGGATGTTTCAGTGGAGGCACACTGTTCTGGAACAAACTGGGTAAGGTTTGGGTGTTGGGTTGCTGAGGAGTTGTTGAAAGCAGGTTTTACAGACACTGAATCACCTTTGGTGTCCATGTTCAGGTCAACATGAAGGCTCTGCAGAGGTCGTGGCAAGGACAAGGCCCCAGATTCCCCCCCAGATGTGTGGTTTTTGTACGTGAGATCGTGAGCTGAATCACTCGTTTCAGAATCAAGGGTTTCCAAGAGGAAGAAGCTCCCATCAGACTCTGATGACTTGCTGCTTTGCCTGGTTCCTGGTTTTGGCAGGCTGTTTGGTTGAGGTTTTCTGTTTGAGGGGGAGATCAGGTCAGCTGAAATTTTCTCCCATGATGACTGGGAACCGAAACTGTCACTGAGGGAGCTGGAGGATGTCCTGAGAGTTAGCTGGGATAAGGACTGTGCTGCTTCTTCGGCTGCTGACGGCTTCAGCGGCACACCAACAACATCAGTCATCCAATCCTCAGTGTCCAGTGTCTCTATCCCTGCTTGAAGCACTTCAAACTTCCCTGAATCACTTCTCGCATTGGAGGAGGAAGTAGCAGGTATTGCAGATCTTGGGATTGTAGAGTTACAACCCTGTAAGTCTCGCTTCTTGTTTTTATCGACAGACTGGTTGGATGTATCATCCTCACTGTCAGTGGTCAGACAGCTCTGGTTGCTTGCATTTACATCACGTTCAATGGCAATACTTCCTGTGTAGCCGCTGCTGCTGGGCCTTGGAGACCCTGAGCTACTCAAAGAAAAGTTTTGCCATGAAGATCCAAGGTCATCTGTGCTTCCCAGAGTGGAACACAAGTCAGGGTTTCGAGGTGTGTGCACAGCAGATGAGCTTGAACTTCTCTGTTGTGGCTCTTCCCCCTTGGGTGCATCTTTTGACACTCTGCAGGCCTCAGTGCTACATTCTGTGTTGAGTGTACCGATGGTTGTCCCCAGTGCAGTTATACAAAGCCTTGCCCCATCTATCTCATCTCTACCCCCCTTACAATTTGTGTTGGCTGTCTCACACACTGATGCATGATACTTTTGGAGTCTCTGCATCACCTTAGCGAAGCCTTCCAGAGTGAAACTGACCGATGTGTCTTTGATGTTTCTGTAGATGTCAGGGATAAAAGACCCTTTGTCTGAATTAATGAAAGGCTCCACTTGCAACAGATGCTTCACTTGGGTGACCAGATGCATGATTTTAGCACTGAGGCTGTCTCTGTCTTGGGTATCTGCATTGTAATTATAGAAGTGTGCCAGTGCTTTTTGGCAAGCTTGAGTTGCCTGTGTCACGACCTCCTGAGGAGTACCGAGCCATTTGTGGGTGACAGTGAGGGAATAGGCAGCCTTGAGGAAGGTGTGAAGCTCCTGCTTGCTGGTGACCAGCTCACCCTCTGTTTTAGTGAGCAGGCCGATTGTGAATGCTTCTTTAGCCTGCAGGAGGACAGACTGTCTTTGAGAGGCAGGGCACTCCACTGAGAAACTGTATGATAACAAGCAAGTCCCTTGAGTTGCCTGAAGAAGAAGAGGTCAGAGTAAGGCAGAAGAATAATAAAGCTCCAGTGAATAGGGAATAATTCAATTGGACCTGTTCTCTCATTATTCACTTGCTGCGAAACTATGAGTTCATTCATTTATGTCTATGGAACCTCAGGGAGAGTTGAAGAGGAGGTACATGAAGCATGAGCTTTAAGTTTTGAAAGTTTGAATAACTCAAATTTGAAAACAGACAAGATACACATTTTTATATTCAGTGGGGATATCATTATCTTCACTTTCCATTGTGAATAAAAATCTAGAAGTCTGCTTAGAAATAATAGAAAAATGTTCCACATTTCTAAAAAATTTCTTGAGTATCAAAGTAATTCAGTATTGCTAATAATACTGGCAACTTGTCCAGGGTGTACCCCGCCATAAGTGGTTACAGAAGATGAATGATGAATGAATATTGCTGATTAAGCACATATTTAATGGAGTTAATTTGCCAAAATGTGAACCAATATATGCTAAAAAAAAACCCCCAGGGCTCAAGTTGCAGCTAACTAAGTGACCTAACGAAGTGACTCCATGGTAAAGGACTCCATGGTAGCAAAGGTAGGTGTTGGGAGGCGCAGTTGTCTCAGTTGAGTTTCATTGTAATTTATGTGCTAGGCCCGTCTATGTTTCAAAGAAAACCACATTGCGAAGACAGTCACATCTTAAGTGAACTAAATGCTTTCTAACAAGTTAGCTAACGATTGAAGTTAATTAGTTAGCCTAGTGTTTGAGTAACTTTTGGCTAACTATCAGATGTAACTGGCTAGCTAGTTAGCTAGCATTTTGCTAACATTAGTCATAAGATGTGACTAGCTAGCTAATGCTTGGTGTAGATTAGTTGTGGCTAGCATTTTGTGAACAAGCTAACTTCAGATGTGACGATGTGACTATATGTCACTTTTACAGGTCCCTCAGCAACATTTATTTACCATCTTCAAAATCTGTTTTTCTTCTCAACATAGCACACAAGGGGCCTAGCACATAGCATATCTAAGTACAGGAACCAGGAAAGGGGAAAACTGTCCAAAGCAAAGAACTCTGACCAAGTTTCTGGCGGGTACCAAGCTTACTCAATTGTTATTGGAGCACAGGGTGGGACTTAGGATGGGACAAGTTTGTCTGAGTGCGGGCCCACAAATTTCAGATTTTTAAAACCCCTGATTTACGTCAACTGCAGGAAACTGTAAGCCGTAGCAGACAACTGTTGATGGAACAACTTACCACATTGGTCAACACATAGAGTGAAGTGTATTGGCTGTACACAACCGCCATCTTTGCTGCCTGGGCCGCTGATAGAAGACGATGGCTCCTGTCCCCAAGTAAAGACTGCTCCAAGCAATCAGACAATGAAAAAAATTATACATAGGCAGTAATGTACAAAACAACACTGTCTCAGTTGGACTTACCAAATCAATATCTGGATTAGTCCTAAAAGCGTGAAAGTCCTCATCATTCATAGACACCAATATGTTGGCCAGTATGCCAAGAGAGGTTCCAATGCCCTATAAAATATACAGCCATGCAGAGCAAAGGTTTACAACAGTGTGTAAACTGCATGTTGCAAGCTCATAATGTGGCAAATGTGACGGCAAAATGGCGTGTGTCTGGACTACCTTTTTATCAGGTTGAGGTAGAGCGTAGTAGCCAACCAGAGAGGCCCAAATTAACTCTGCAGCTTGTAGCCACAAGCCTGAAACAGAGCACAGAATGACCATAATATTAATGCATCAGTGGAGTGAACTATTCTCTTTCATTCAGGAAAAAAGATCTTACCCAGCTTTTGCAAAATCATTCCACGCACTTGAACGCTGACGGCCTGCACAAGAGCCCTGTCACTTTGAGAGTGATACACCCAACAACCTGTATAAGAGAGCAAGGATTTGCTTTTTATTTAGTTTGTTAAAAAA
>JAJHUR010105426.1:1106-26240 GCA_027495735.1 Lutjanus campechanus
TGTTCCTCCTAAAACTCCAGGACTGTTTTGGAAATTGAAGATTTTCATCTACCATCACATCCACAGGGTGGTGAGTATATAATACGTGGGTTAATCCTGGAAAGTGGAATGTCGCTTTAAAGTCCTGTGTTTATTTGACCCATTCACCCACCAACCTCCTCCACATGTGGACTTTCTCGCTCCTTATACTTCTCTTGTCATTCTTAATATGCTCACTCGAGGTTGCCGCCTGACAATAAACTAACCAACACATTTTTCTCTAGTGAGGACGGCTGCCCTGAAATCAACACCAGGCTCCTACCACGCAATGTATTACCACGCAAACATCTAGCCTATACACAACTCCATATTCTGCTTTTTTATGAAAGAGACATCTGGTTACCAAGACTCAACCCTTTTGTGATGTTTTTTTTAAATATTTGAAACATTGCAGTGCAACACTGTCATGTAACATCAATTGCTAAACTATGTGACCATGCACGAGGTGAGATACAGTGGAGTTGGTGAAATAACATGAGAGAGTAATCACAGATGAGAGAGTATTTAATAATCACCACACCTGCTGATCTATATTCACCTTGTTTTGCTGCAAATACATTAACCTAAATAAAAGGTGTGCATGGAGACACACAGTCTGTGCGCCCTGGATATACACCCGAACAGACCTGCGACCTACCACCTTGGGCTTGGTTATTAATAAAAGTTTCAACTGAGGGTGCAAAGAATTACACTGAGGGTGCAAATCATGCTATTGCACCCTTGTCATACTGGCCCTGCATAAGGGGAAGCTCTGCTCAGTTAGGTTTTCGATTGTCAGTTTGTGAGAGATGGTCTTCTCTGTTTTATCATGACACATCTGCAGTAATGTGAGCCCTGAAGGCTTCTGCCTTACACACACACACACACACACACACACACACACACACAAAACACACATGCATACACACTTCTGTTCTAAAAAAAAGTGAAGCATAAGCATCACAGGGACCAAGGACACAGCTGTCACCATTACACACATGCATGTATGTTACATATAGAAATGCATATAGTACAAGTCATAATAGATTAGTGTAGGTGCTGGAATGTCTGCTGGGTCTGTGCAAGCACAAAGAGCCTGAGCTAAAGGCACACTCTTGTACCATTAGAGGCATTTAAGAGAGCTATTCATAATATGCACCTTAGGGTCAGAAATCGTGCTACTTCTGCACCAGCACCTCTGCATGTGTGCATGTTTGTGTGTGTGAGATGAGAACAAGGCTGCTCAAGCACGAGTCTTAAGATGAAAATGAGGTCATTTGGCCTCATGGGAAAGTTAGAGTTGTAGAGACAGAGAGAGGGAAGGTTAGGAGAAGGGACAAAAAAGATGGAAAAGACAGAAAAGAGAGAGATGGAGCGCTAAGGAAGAGGAGGATGATGGAATAATTGCTGTTGGGTATGATCCAGTTTGGGCATGTCAGCAGCACACGTAATCACACACAGATGGCGCCTTCCAACACACATACACAAACACACAGACAGGTTAGAGAATTACTTTCCAACCACTGTTTTGCACGAGTGGCCAACTCATGGCAGCTTCCTATCAAGGATTTTCAATGTCTGCACCCCTCATCCAGAGAAGCATGGTCAAGATCTGTTGCAGAAAATAACGCAAAATAAGTGGAATTTTAACGTCAATCTGAGGTGAGAAGACCTTCGCAACATGACGTTACAGCTTGAAAAAACTGCATTAACACAACTTTAAACTGATCTTTTGTTCCTACTGCAGTAAATTACATGAACAAGCTGCATTAATCTGCCCTCTTCTGCAATTAATTTGTTGTACATTATGGATGAATAATATGCTAAAAAATATCATAATGTGACTGTTTTGACAGCTATTAGGATGGCAATAAGTATCCATTTTTTGTGGAAATGGTAACTGGGCCTCAGCTGTTCATAAAGTTTTAAAAACACAGAGATGGACAAGGAATAAAGTACAGAGGTCTTACCGAGGTGATGTTCTTGCTGGGTTGTGCTCCCAGCACCCCAGAAATAACTGAGCTAATGGTGATTAGCTAACTTACTTTACTGTGCTAATGGCAGTTAGCAGATAGCTAACTTAATTTAGCATGGTTAGCCTCGGGGTGGTGGGCACCAAACCCAGTCGTCGTCACATTCGCCTCTGTTGGTCTGAAGGCTGTTTTGGTCCTGTTCTGACTGTGTTCACTAAGAGTTCTCAGTCCAAGTCAGCTAATAGGAGTGCTCTCTCTCCTAGTGTTACATACATGGACTGCCTTAGCTAGAATGTCGGAGAGGTGTAACACATATCCAGCACTACTGGCTACTGTAAATGCCAAACCATTTCTGTGACAAGTCCCTACCTAGCTATGAGCACTCCACTGTCCATTTCTTGGGAATTTTGAGCATATGGTAATTCAAGCAGTCTGAGAGAAAACTAGACTTCTGCCCCTCCTTGTTTAAGACTTTGGAAAACTGAGCCCTGACAGGAGACTTTGGGCATTCACAGACCGATAAGATGGTAAGGTAGTTGATTGATGAGTCTCATTCCCAAAACATCTGTATTTGATGACTTGGCAATGGGACGCCACAATCAACCATCTTCGAACCACCATTCCAAACCATCTGCATTTTGATGACCGGAGAATGAAACTCAACAATCAACTTTCTCTAGAATCACTTCTGCCAATCCTCCTGTCTAACTGTGGAGGTATTGTAGATTCTACACCATGATTTCACTTCAGAGAAATTCAACTGTATTGATGCTGCTTGATGAATAGCCTGCATCTCTAAAACTGACAAAAAACTGTATAATTTCACAGTCCCCATTCAGTCTTACATGCTCAGGAGGTTCACAGTGAGTGCAGACTCTCGTGTAATCAGCCAGAGGCTCCTGCAGGCGCCTGCACACTCTGGGCTGTTGTGTAGTTTACGGTATGCTGTTGTGTGGCATAGCTCTGCATGAAATATTAACCAGCTCCTCTGATGGGACTTCTTTTCAAATGTCTCCAACTGCATTGTCCAACTGTCTTGTCATCAAAATCGGAGAAAGATGATGAATGGGACAGAGAAAAAAGGAAACAGTAGTCCAGTCGCTGAGGTCAGAATCGCACCTGTTTCCTGTATGAGATGCCTCTGAATGCTTTGGGAGAATTTACAGGAGTGATTGTGTTCTGTGGCTGGATTAGAGCCTCGGAGGCATTGCAAAACACACAGGCAGTAAGCAAGCTTTGACTAACAATGATGATAAAATGAAGAATCTAATTTTCAAGACGAAAAGCACATTATTAAAACTCTACGGGATGAATCAACGGGATACATACACACACTCTAGGGCTATAAACTAAGACTTATCCTGCATACCACATAAATAATTCATAGATGAGTAAAATTCCTATGCAGTCTTCATTGATGCAATGACTCATTTAACATTAGGAAGGTCCTAATATTAAAACTTACACCAGCTGAGGAAATTGCTTAGAAGCACATTTATGATTATCTAGCCTATACTTTAGTGGGTTGCTGTTCCCTATAGTGGTGATCTGTGCTGTATAAAAGCTACAACAATAACAACTGTGGGACCTTTAGATCAACCTTAAAGCCACAATCCAGGCTTGTTTGCCATTTTTATGGTACATCATATTTTTCTGGGTAATTTCCTGACAATGCTGATTAACCACACTGCAAAATATTATATAACTTGATTTTCTGCTAAATGTTAAAAATTTTTTAAATCACCATTGGTGTCATCCCTGCAGTAGCATTAGCTTGTAAGCTGCAGATTTAACAGATTTAAGCTGTAACAGCTAATCAACTGATTATGTCCTGCTAAAGTCAATGCTGCCCCACCTCGCTTCACTTCACATGCACTGGCCTGGCTTGACTCAGTTTGACTCAGCATGTCTGCCCAGCACAACTGGGATTTGCATTTCCATTTCAACAGGGCTACCCACTTGAGAGCGTGTCTTCTAACTGAAGACAAGTTTAGTTCGAGTTGAACGGTAAAATGGTGGATTAACATTTCATTTCATCTATCTCACCTGCAAGGGGAAGAAAGCGAGCCAGGTGGGCTGCATCCTGCCATCAGGAGACCGCCCAATTGTTGGGGTTAGGGCCCATGTTTTCAGGTGAAGGAGGTGGACAACAATCCCAGACCTCATAACTGCTGCTGCTATCCATGCTAATATCCTTGCTATTGCTCTCAATGAATCCTCATTCCATTCTGTGTTTAAAAAAGAATCTTCATCTAAGGCAGTACCATTGCAGCACCACAGTGCCCTTTGGTAAGGAGGTTACAGTCGCCACACCAAACCAACATTTTGGCACCACTCTCTTGACATGGCTGTACCTAGTAGCTACCTTAAAACTCTTCAGATGCCAAGTTAAATGGTCTAATTTGAAAGGATTCCAACAGCAGGTGAGATGTGCAACAAATGCATGCAAACAATTGTGTGTAAACGGGGGAAGCATCTGGCCATGCACAGGGACACACTTTTAAGCAGAGGGACGCACTGTGCTCGACTGCTTGTTGTGTGACCCCATGCCATCATAGATATAATACGCTAGATACAACATGTCTGATGATAGCACTGATGATGATTATGATGACAGTAGCCTTTCCTCGGGTCTTCAAACATGATAGTATTTCTGCAAAAATGTGTTAAGTTATTGCAGTTGGATTAGGTTTTATTTATTATGTTAATTTGCTGTGTAAACTAAGTCAACCTTAAACTGTTAGAAGTTAACAACAAGTTAATATTTTTTTATTTCAATTCTTAATTTGCCTTAGAAATAAAAAAAAGACTGTTCTTTTCAGTGTTGACTGTATGCAGCATTATAAACAAAGCAGGAAATGCCAAGCAGGAAGGTATTGATTAAAAAATTATAAATCCTTTTAAGGCCTATATATTTCAAATGCATTCCTGGTAAAGTCATAAAAGGGGGGTGTAAGACAGCAACTGTAGGAAGCGTGTGTTTTAAGAATGAGAGATGAAGGAGCAAAGAGGTTTGGTCGAGGGTGAGAGCAGGTGAGAAGGAGGAGAGAGCAAAGTGAAGAGGAATGAAGAGTGAGCACTGGCGCCAGTCAAAGAGGAAGATTCAGAGGAGAAAATAAGATTGAGATGAAGATGACAAGAAAAAGGAAGAATGAAAGACGGAGACAAAGCATGGAAGATGACAGATGTGAAGGGTGTGAGGGAATGAAAGTGAGAACACTTCCGTGAGAAAGTCAGCGGTGTACATGAGAGAGTGTGTGTGTGTGTGTGTGTGTGTAGGTGTGTGTGTATGTGTGTGTGTGTGTGTGTGCTGGGAGGGAAAAAAGTGCTTTTGTGAAATATTCAGTGTGATAGAAGACTTATAGAAGCAAAATCCCCTCCCTGGAGAGAAAGAAGAGAGGAAGAGAAGGGAGGAGGAGCAGAGAAGAGGAGGAGAAAGGAGCAGTGATTGAAGTTTTGGATAAGAGTCATAAGGCTAGAGACCATTTCAACAGAGAGGTCTCTGCTGTGAAGCTTCGTGTAGGACTGTCAGGGCCCTCTCTATTTTTAAACAGTGTGTGGGTACATCGCTCACACCTTATAGCATCCCAGTATACCTGTGGAGCTCGCTGGAGGTGAGCTTATGTAGAATCTTCAGCTGGGATACCAGGCTCTGGTTATCAAATAATAATGCCGTGAATTTTGGTCCTGAAATGGAAATTGTCTTTTTTCTGGTCCCATTCCTCTAGGAGTCAATAGTGCATATGTAATTACATGTATGGGACTGGAGTCCTCACTGCTTCAAAGTCCAGATTTGGTTTTACTGCTCACAGGTCCTCAAGCAAAAAAATAAATAAATAAATAATTTGGAAACCTGGCTATCATGGTTTATATACAACTCATTTGTTTTGTACTGTCATCCTTATATTGCAAAGAAGTAACAGGGAGGTGGCTGTGAAGTGTGCATGGGCATACACAGTCATACACCTGACAGACATATCCTACTCGAACACTTAAGACAGTTGAGGTTATGGGTTACAAATGTGGTTTGGGGAAAATACTAAAAAATTCAGCATGTCTTGTGATTCAAGTCTGTGTTGACTTTTTAGCTGTGCTAGCGATGTAGCTCAAGGGATGGTTATATCGGTCAGTCGGTCAGCCACTTTGTTTTGGACTGAAATATCTCAGCAACTATGGGATGGATTGGCATAAACTTTTTTACAGACATTCATGGTTGTCCTACTAACCTCCTCAGTGGGGGACTTACCATTAGGCAAATACTGGCCCCGAGTTTTTTTCTTTTGTTTTTAACTTTGCCGTAATTATGTCTTTCTATAATTGTCTTTCTAAGAATACACCAAAATGGCATGGCAGAATGCTTGATTCATGAGTGTCTCGGGGCCTCTCTGCTAATTTGGACTATTTAATGATCTTACTGTGTCTCTATGGAAATGATTCAGGACGTCAGTAGCAAACTGGTGTAAACAAGCGACTCGAGGTGGTGTACTGACTGGTGAAAAACAAAGTGAAGCTACCCCAGCAGTGCTGAAAAAGGAGGACGAAGGAGGATACTAAAATACAACACCCACCAGAGCCACAGTCTGTTCACCTCTGCCGTCTGGCAAGAGATACATTATTATCCAGTGCCCTACCACCAGACTTCAGAGCAGCTACTTTCCTGAGACTCCTAAATTCATCCTACACACTCCACCATAAAGTTTATTTTTATGACTTCTTTTTTATTCAAAGATTGAAAAAGGAGAAGAACAAAGGATGTGGAGGGGCCTGTGCCTACAGACTTTGGTGATCTTCTGACTTTTCCTCACGTGTCACTATGAGGTTATTTGTGCTTTTGAGTGAAAGGTCTCTATAATATTTGATGGATTGCCATGACATTTGGTTCACATATTCATATCCAACTCAGGGTGAATAGTAGCTGCTTTGGTGATCCCTTTGTGCCATTTAGTGCCATCATCAGGAAGAACAAAGATCTCATTACAGCTGAGGGGTTGCAGTTTGTGCTTATTACGCAACCTTTTACTACGAGCCAAGAGAAGTAGAAAACAGGTCAGTTTACGCTACACTTGTTACTTTATACCACTTACAAGGTTCATTATAAGAAGGTAGGCTTAATTTATGTGAATACTTAATAGACTGTTAAACCAAACTCCATTCCAAAAGCAGGTGTAAGTAACCTGAGATGAAGTGCTTTCCACTGTACACTACACGTATTGACTGGCCCAGCACTACAGCACTTGTTTTCACCCCACTGTCTGCGGTTCAGACCACTGACACATAAACAAAACCTTCAAAAAGTGTTGTGTTTATGTGTGAATTATTTCAAGAGTGGAGTTACCTTCTATTAAAAATATATTTTCAATTACGTAAGTTACTTCTAAATAATTTATTAGGGGGATAATTCGTCCCAGACTCTCTATTCCATTCATCATAATTTGACCCAGATCTGTGCCCAAGATCACCAGGTCAAAATTTGAATTTTTCCAGTTCAATTATGACCAAATGCCTGCAAAACTAATCACCTTCTCACCAGCTTCAGCTGTACTTTCTGTTTAGTGCTAACAATGTTAACATGCTGATGTTAGCATTTTCTCTCAAAGCACAACTATGCCTGCATACAACCTCGCAGAGCCACTAACATAGCTATAGTTCTAATTTAAACTAAGACAAAACAACAATCTTTTCCTAACCCAACTAGGTGCTTTGAGTTGCTAAAACTGAACCTTGAAAACATCAATCATGCTCTAGTTTCCAACTAGTGGATATTGCAGAGAAAATAAATGAAACATATTGAAACAGATTGCAGATATGTTAAATATAAACGTTTCCTTACTGAAATGTATTGAAAGTATTCTGGTGCAGGATATAAATCACCTGAGTCTACACTCAAAACAAACTAACAAAACATACAACAGAAATACCACAATATACTTGAAATCACAAATATTTCACAAATGATCACAAATTAGTGTTGTAATTACACCAAACATCCTTTGTTGACCAGAATTCATCCAATCTATTTTTAAAAGTTATCTGAAGGAACCCACACTACATTGTCTGGAAGGCAGTTCCATGCTTTCACAGCACGAAGTGTGAAGAAGTTTTTTTCTTCACACGAACTAACCCTAACACTTTAGTGGGAATGATTTTAAGGAGTTCCCTCTTAACTCATACTTATTATTCCAAAAAGTGGATGACAAGTGCCGCTGTAATCTCATATCTTTCACCTTTTTAAACAGGATGGAGCCTGTGCAGAGCAGAGTTTGGACAAGGCTGAGTGTGATAAGCTAGGTGGGCATTCGGACTGAAAACAGCCCAGCGTTAAAACAACACGGGGGCTGGATTGGTGGAGGCGTGTTGCTTTAGACTCAGGTGAGACAATGAAATCTTATCCAAGTCTTGTTTGAGTGACAGATCAGTGCTTTTTAAGGCCTATTGGATGCCAAAATAATGCACAATGGTTAGACAGTACTTTACAACTCTGGAAATTATCATGGAGGAAGTTATTTTAACTTTTGGCACAACAATTTTTGAGGTAAACAGAATACTCTTAACAAAGTAATCCACCAGGAATACGACTCACATCGTGTTTCTGCAAATGTCACAAAGCATTTCCTTGCTTTGAAGCTCGATATATTTTCTTAGCAATCATGACATATTGTGGAGTAAATTTCTGACATTGTTTTTAAAGAGAGAATTTGAAAATTTCAATTTAGAGCTTTCTTGGAACAAGCATCTCATTGCTATCAGGAGAGCTGTATCATATGGTCCTTCCACAATAGCTCCAACATTCAGCTTTAAGGATTGCCACTTGTTGCCAACAGGGATTTAAACACAAGTCATTTTTGTCCTTTAACTGCTCTATCAGACCCCCTGCCCTGATATGACAGGGACTAACTGCATTTACTCTACAGTCATGACCGCACATTAAAAAAGAAAAATCACATTCATATACACACCGGCTTACACACACAAACACACACAAAAAGGCTCTATAAATACAGTGTGGAGGTAATGTTCATCGTGTAAAGTAGGCGGATTAACTGGAACCAGGTCAGAGCAAAGGCAGAGCATGCTCTAGCTTTTCTCCTATTTAGCTGCTTTTCTCGACTTTTTTTTCTTGCTATTTCTTTTCTGGCACTTTTTTGATGAGGTAGTCTGGATTTGGTTATCTCCTCCAACCCCAAATAATCCTGCTGCTCCCCCACTGACACTTGTTTCCCCGCTTCTCTCTCTTCAACTATAGAGTACAGAGACCACCTTCACTGTTCCTGAGGGTTTTGAATTTTCTGAGCCGATTATCCATCAAGCATGCTGATATATTCAATTACCTGACTAGTGCATACTAGTGTGTAGGCATGTGTATATATCAATTACAAATGGTAATTTTACTGTAATAAGAGCTCAAACTATGCTCGCTAACCTTGGCAACATTTGGAGGTTGTATGTTGCCAATCAATGTAACTGTAAACTTATAAGTTTGTGCTTCACAATGCACCAGATGGCAGTTCTATTTTGGTCTTTTCGTTGAGTGAAAGACAGGATTTTCAGAAAAGACCATGTCTTCTGTCTTGGAAATATTTTTAGATCCTACCTGAGATGCCTGGGCTGGTACTGTGTGTTCAAGATCTAGCTGAAAATGAGAGAACTGAGTGAAAAACATACTGTAGGGACTGAGCATAGCTATTAGCGTCAATACTTTTCAAAACCTGGTTGTTTGTTAGGTCCAGTTCCTGAATCAAACCAACACAAGGATTTTGGTGGGAAACATGCTACTAGTTCACCAGTCACCAAAACAGGATGAAAAAAAACATTTAACCAATGAAATGACACATACAATGGTACACGCAATTGTTTCGCATGGTGTTCACATCAGAAATGACCCACTCCGAGATCACTTGACAGCGGTCTGAGACCACCCCTTTGAGGCCGAACAGGAAGTGCTTGTTCCTGCACCTGCATCATTTACCCGCACCAAGGGGGTAAATGCTCCAGGGTTCAATTCAACTAGACTAAACTAGGTTGGTGTGAGCACACCCTTACAGACAGCTAGAAGCATTTAAAGGACTGGTATGTAGGATTTTGTAGCACCTAGTGGTGAGGTTGTATGTTACAACCAACTGAATACCACTCGCCTCACTCTCTAACTTCCAGACATGTAGGAGAAACTACAGTGGCTGTGAAACACATGAAAACATTATAGTCCGTATCGTGTCTAGAGCCAGTGTTTGATTTGCCCATGCTGGGCAACTGTAGGAACATGGCAGTGCAACATGGTGGCTTCTGTGGAAGAGGAGCAGTTCCCTCAATAGGTATAGGGCTAAATGGCTCAGTCTAAAGACAACAAAAGGACAATGGTTTTTATTTTCAGGTGATTGAACACTAATGAAACCATGCTATAAGGCTGAGGCAATTATGGCCTTACCACATTAACACATTACCATGGCCATGTGATGCTGACCGAGGGACTGAGCTCATTACCGTCATCACCACAAATTTTATTTTGAAGGGTCAGTCTCATAAACCATTTGAGACCAGTGCATGGACCTATCAATATATCTATGACTCATTACTGCAACATATGACAAGGAACACAGCATCTGATTGGTTGACAGGTCAAGAACACAGCCTCTAATTGGTCGACAGACTCAACTCAATGAATCATGGGATTGCCGGTGGACAGCTAACAACATGATAACAACAACAACAGTTTTAAACATGAAAAAAAGTTGGATTTATTATTATGGATTTATTTTACTTTTTCAGTTTTTACAAAGTCACAAAGGCTGGATTTCAAAGCTTCTGAAAGGGATGAGATATTGCTGGAGTAGACATTGTAGGTATAAAGGTATTTTTAGCCTTTCCCGCTCAGCTTACTTTGAGGCTAACTCCCTTCACTTTTTCAGTACTTGTGAAATAACAAACAAGACTTTTCTTGGTCTTGAGAGGCTACATAGTTTATTAACTGACACACTGTAACATGTACTGTACATTTACTTATACTTTTACTACTTTACTACTACTTTTACTTTGCTCTATAGCAGCACCGTCACTCAATCTGTTGCTTGCTCTCTCTCCCTCCCTCACTTGCATGCCACACACTCATTACCCAGTGCCCTGTTCTTTAAAGGAGCTACGCGACTCTTAGGATCCAGTCTAGTCCAATAAAACAATTCAAAAAATTATTTGGGCAGGCGCTGTAAACCAGCATCCTGTGGGAATATGTTGCTCTTTCACTGCGATCAGAAAAATCCATAACGTCACACAGCCCTACATACTTATGAATATTATATTCCATTATTGCAATATTCTTCCAGTAGATCCTCCTAAATCTCACTGGACCTTTAATGGGATTCCTAATGGTACAGAGGGAGAAAGACAGAGCTGAAGAGAACAGGGAGAAGCAGAGGGGAAGGAAAGAAAGGGCAAGGGTGAGAAAATGGAGGAGATGTGGCAGCAAGATCAGAGGAGAACAAGGAGGAGAGGCTTGACTTTTATTCCACGAGTCAGACAGAGTAAAGAATGCACTTCAGTGAGGAAATCTGCCTTTGTTTCTAACCACCTCGGTATTAAACTCATCCATCCTGTGTGAGAGAGAACTACACAGAGAGGAGGGAGGGAGGAGGAAGATGAGAGAAGAGACAGAGAGACTCAGAGAATCTGTGTCTGCGGAGCAGTCATCTTTCACCTGTAGCTAGCAGAGATCTTGACTTGCATAATGCAATGTGAGGATAAAGCCTCCTTTATGACCAGCTGAGCCAATAAATCCGGATCAGTTCTGACCTCTTTTCCTTCCCCTCTCTCCCATCTCCTCCTCTCTGTGGTTGTCTTTGCTATAGTGCGGGCAGGGAGAGAGTATCAGCTGCTGAACTCTCGACAGCCCAGAAACTCTTCCTGATTCCTATTTCTGTCTTTGCTTCTTGAGGCGGCATCACAAAAGTAAAGACTGTATTCATCTCTTGAATCCATCCATGCATTCAACCAAAGTGGAGAAAGAGGAGACACTTGACACTTGCTTCCCCAGCGCTAGTACAATGAAAAATACTTTTCAAATGTACCTTATTTTCCCAGTACGTTTAATTGCCTGTATCTGTCTCCCTCTACACCAACCATTACCTCTCCTGCAAAGTCTCGACCATAATTGTTTTCAATTAGAAAGTGCTGTGCTGCAGCTGTCCTTAACTTGCCTTAGCTATATCGGTATTCAGGGGAATGGCTACCAGAAGATGAGGGGTAGTAGTTTTGGCAGCCATCCTTATGATTGGATGGGGAGCCACAGTTGAAGGACTGATAAAGCAGTGGCTTGTTGGATCCATCTTTACAACAGCTTGGGGTGTTACGTAAGGGGTGATGTAGCTGGGGCTGGTGGAGGAAGAACAGATCATAAATCCCAATGACAAATATAATGAGCAGCCAAAAGTGACTGCTACTCTTAACGACAGCCTTGATACATAAGTTATAATTAGTTTTGTCCTTCTATTTTTTATCTTCATCAACATAACAGTAAGCAGGATTAGATTCAGCTGTGTGGATAGTATTTTTTGGGCTTCATTTGTACCTTTTACGTCATTTTTTGATCTGTGTCCTAGCTACTCTATGCTGGCCCAGATTCTAGCCCAATTTAGACACTTTGTTGCTGAACTCAAAGAGCCAGCTACAGCCAAGTGCTCCAACTTTAGCTCTGTCCAGTCTGGACCAGCATGTGGAAAAACCCCATTTAACAGGTGAGTGGACTCAGATTGAACTTGGGCCAGGTGGAGTATGTTAGAGTGGAGCTGGTCAGCCTCCAGAGAACTATTTGGAGGAAGGCAAACTACACGAGTAGGGTTTCACTGTCTCCTTTCTCTGTTCCTGATTCCTCTCTTGCAAAAGGCCACTGCAGTCCTTCACACAACTGTCAAATGACAGGGATAAATAAGTAGAGGTGGCGGAAAGATGACGAGACACGGGCACAGGGAAGTGAGAGATGGTCTGAGAGGAAAGAGAAAATTACCACTTTGCAGCTCTATGTCTTCACCAACCAGTCAAGTTGCAGTTTACATCTGTGTCTGTTCAGACTTATAAGACATGTGTAGCGATTTTGAGGGAATTTAGTAAAAGGTATTAAGTGTGTTTTTGGCTAAATGGAAGTGAATAATTTCTAGTGAGAAATGCTGTCTTCACTTGGAGACTATTTTTACAGAGGAGTACAGAGGACTGATAGGGAGCTGAACATTACGATGTCATAGTGAAGTTGACCATTGACCTTTTCGATGTAAAACATCAGTACTTCATCATTTTATCCTATTACATATGTCTGAGAAATTTGTCATAATAAGCATGTATAGTTTTGAGTGAAGTCCAAAAGCACATTTTGTGAGGTCACCTTGGCCTTTGGCCACCAAAATCTATTTAGTTCATCCATGAGTCCCAGTGAACATTTGTACCAAACTTGAAGAAATTCATTGAGGCGTTCTTAAAACACCACATTCAGAAGAATGGGACAGACAGACAGATGGACAAAAACATAATGCTTCCAGCGGGAGGCATAAAAAAGGAGAGGAAGAGGAGATTGAGAAATGGCAGATGAAGACTTAGAGACAGAGAGGACATCACATGCATGCTCTGGTAATGAATGCAGCTTTAACAGTTCTGATCTATCTCTTCTTTCTATCCACTCCCTGTGTCTTTGTCACTTCCAATCTCTCTTTCTCCTGCCTCTAACACCACAGTGCCATGGGGATAGGATAACTAATCAGTAATTCATTGTTTTTCTGCCACATATGTATTTACAAGGCACTGAATGCTGGTTAATTCAGTATTCTATAGCAAAGTGGAGAAAACACATCTTTTTATTTGTATGATTAAGCCACCTCTAAACTCGCAGCTATGGAAGGACCTCTTGCCTGTCTTTTCAACTCTTCTTCTCTGTAGGTTTGAGAGCAGAAGTAAAGGAGTAAAGGTCAGCAATCAATAGCTATGTTTTCTTACCCGGCTGTCAAGGTGATTTTTAACTGAACTTTTGAAATGCTGAAAAAAAAAATTCAGTGTAAATTAGATGTGTTGCTATAACCTGGGGTGAGATGAATAGACTTCATGAATGCAAAATGAAGCTACATGTGAACACAGGAACTCACGATAAAATGGAAAAAGAGTCCTTTTTTCTTTTTTTTTACTGTTGTTTATTTCATGTGCGACAACCTTTCCAGGGGGAAGAAAGTAATATTGTGGGGATTTCATTGACATTTGTTTTCTCCCTTCACCCTCTCTAAAACAAAGCATTAGTTTGCATAAAATGATTGAAAACCTGATTCATTTTCTTAAAGCTGGCTTGAAAAGTAAATGCATATGCATATATGATATCAAAGTTCAGTGTTTCATTAAGTATCCCCAAAAATCTCAGTGAAAATAAACATTCATATTTTTTTAGAAAAACCTAGTTCAAAAAGCAGCTAATTTTGCTGTTTGATCTTATCTCAAGACTGTGTAGACACGGCAGATCACATTTTGTTTGACATCTCCCTCAGGAGAACCAGCCGTTGCCTCAGTTGGTTAGTTTGTCTGTGTTATTGCATGACTTTGGTTCAGGTCCAAACTAACATTACTTGCTGCAGATCGAGGCAGCGGTAGATCAGCAGCTCCCACATTCTGCATGGTAAAATTACTGTTTTTATCTGGAGCAATATAACAGCTTCAGTTCCCTGTTGTTGAGTTGGCTCAGACTCAGAAGCAGATTAAGCAGGACCACAGAGATTTTGTTGTATTGCTGTCATTATACTAGAATTTCTAATTTCGATACCTTGAAATACCTTGAAAAATATCCATATTCTAAACCACCTTCAGGAAAAATTAATCCCACATTGACAGCATAACATTTTAGATATTTATTAAAAGATAAATATAACGAGACCAAAACATGACAACGGATATAGGAAATGAGATGAGTGGCAAGAAGAAGATAGCACTAAGAGTAAGTGGGATGGGGCAGGACTATGCGGCTGGTACTGGAGTATCGATCATGCAAAAAATATTGTATTGAAAACATTTCAAATATTCAGTATTGATATCTATCATTATATTGATATTGTGTGAATGGGACAACTAACAGCTTTTTTGATGATTTGTTTGAAGAATTAACCCTCTTGACTCTACTGACATATATAGAGATGGACAACCTGAACGCTCCCCCTGGTGGCTGGCTGCAGTATAGGCCATAAATCCTGCCCCCTCATGCTCATAGATAGGACATGGGCTAAACTAAAACATCGAAGTAAATGCAAAATAAATTTTTCTCTCACATGGTTTCTGTCATTTTAGCTATTTCTTATCATGATGATGTATGTTCAAGTGTTCATTTTTCTGATCAGTTTGGTTTTAATTAGTTATTTGATACTAAAAAATGGGAGTTTCCTCCAATGACTGACAGCAGAGCCCTGCTTGCGACTGAGTTAGCAGAGACTCCAAATTACATCACCAGAGCAAGATGGCAGTGCTCCTATCTGGAATATTTGGGCTTCATTTTGGTACAGTGGGAGGAAGTGGAGTCCATCTTTGTTTATGTCAATGGTTGACCCCAAATTACATACCGCTGTTAGAAGGTTATAGTTGATTTGGGTTTCCAGTGGCTCTAATAGCACGTAGAGCTGTGTGTCTCTAACTCAACACGGCTCACTTTATGTTATAGCCCAGCAAGTTGGAGTTGCATTTATGTAAGCACATACCCATGAGTACTGTGAAGATCCATTTTATTCTGGCCTGATGTTGAGCTGTGATAATGTCGATTTCATGACGGTTTCATGAGTTTAATTCCTCCCTGGCTGTGTTATGTTGGTACATGTTGCCTGTTTCACACTGTTAGAATCTGATTCATTGCTTTAATCAGAGTTTGTAGTTTTGTGGTACTTTGGCTCTAGTATTTATTGTCCCACTGCAACAGTATGTAAAAAAAAAACACATTTGTGAGCGTGTTTGTGTGAGAGCGAGCTGCTGATGTCTCTGTCTGTTGGTGCAGTAACAGGCTGACGTTCTTTCATTACCTCTGCCAGTGAAGTTGGTTGGTGCATGTGTCTCTCCATCATTGTTTCTCTGTCTGCAAAATATTTCAAAAAGTTACAAGTGAATTTGGCAGAAATTTGGTGAACAGATCCCTGGCCCAAAGATCAGTAGCTAAAATTTTGGCAGCGACCTCGATGTGGGATTCCTGCCATTGTAAATGTTTGCTTTGTGGCTTTAAATGTAATATTGTTTTACGTAATGCTAGGATAGTCAGAACCAGAAAGAGTTTGTCTCACAAATGAACAACACAACTTTGTATAGCCTCCAATTACAATACAATGGCTTCTCTTTTTTGCAGTTGGGAGGTTGGACATCGGCACTGGGAATAATGTCACACTTGAGTTGACTGTTTTTATGCTAATGTATTATGTGGTATTTTATGGACGCAAACAGCTTTCAGTTACCATTGATGCGCAAAGTAGCTATCTTTGATTTTGACATTGGGGTCGGTGAGGTTCCTTCTACTTTATGAGTCAGAAATCCAACTTCAGGGGATGTTCCAGATGAAATTTCCTGCCAGTGACAAATATTAGAAGTGGACAGAATTGCAAAGCATCTCGGTCGCCCCCTGGTGGAAGGCTGCAATAACAAGTCCGAAATCCTGCCTCCCAATGTTAATAGATGTGAGATGGTCCAAACTAAAACATAAAAGTACAGTAGTCAAATACATTTTTCCCAAAGATGGTTTCTGTCATTTCAGCTAGTTCTTATCAGCTGATGTTTGTTCAAGTGTTATTTTTTTCTGATCCATTTAATTTTAATTAGATATTTATTATTTGATTATATAAAATCTGAGTTTTATGTCATGATTGACAGCTGAGTCCACCGGCAAGAACTTGAAAGCGCGGATCCAACACTGAATACTACTGTGCAGACTCTGGCTCCAAATTACATTACCAGCACAACATGGCAACGCTGGTATCTTGGATAATTTGGGCTTCAGTTTTGGACAGTGGGAGGAAGTGGAGAAGCATTGTCCACATGGAAATTCCAAGTTTTGAGTTCAAATGCAACGCACCATTAGACATATAAGCTACTGTGTTAGTTCTGCTAATTATGTACTGGAACAATGTCAATTAATGTTAAATTTTTAAGGAAGTGTCACAATAGCTACCATGAATCCATGAAACTTCCTGCCAGTTAGTGTATCCTTCTATTGCATTTTCATATCAAGATGATACACTACATCCAGTAATAGATAGGTGGATAGAGAAAGCACGTTGAGGGTTCGGTAAGGGACAGAGGGCTCAGCTGGAGGAGGCAGGGAGCAGATGAGATGTGTGAGAGCAAGAAGGCAGAAGATGAGCAAGGAGGGCAGGACATAAGAAACCTCTGGCACCAAACTCAGTTAAGGGAAAAAAACAAACATATGCTGTGTGTGCAGTTTATCCTGAAGCTCATCCTTATGTAACATAGGTGCCATGTGTGCGGAAATAAACAAGGAGTATTTGATTTTTTTTTCTTGGCACTGCTGGCTACACTGTCTGTCTAACCACTACTTTTTCCAGCTTAGCCAAAGTTGCCAAATCCTTGTCATTCACAGCGTTATCTCCAAGCCCTCTGGGCACATGAGGATCATTACTGGCCACTAAATATGGTGGCAGGGAGGAATCGCTGTGTCACATTATACACAGGGTTCGAAAAGTCATGTTGATGGATTGATGCACCTCATAATCTCCTGCAACCACCATCTGTAACCTATCCTGGCTGATGTGATGGGAAATCTCTGCGGTTGTGGATACGATGGTGTAGATCGCAGCAAAGACTGGGACTCAGCAGCAGAGTCTCAGTGGGAAACATTAGTATTCAACCACACAAGAATCAGAGGGCGTTTACAACATCCACTGTTAGCAGCCATTATGATATACCATTACAATATAATGGGATATTGATGCCCGCATTGCACCAGCATCTACACAAACCCTGTATTCGGCTTCCTATTGATGAAATCATAAATCTGTAAAAATGGCTTTTAACCACTGGACCAAGACCGGTTATAGTGCCCTCTTTCTCTCCAGCAATCACCAATCAATTGTCAATCAATAAGTAATACTGAAGCTTTTATATTTTGGGGTTTCTTGGATTTTTCCTTGAACCTTTCGGTTGAGACTGCAGTGAGTCAACTCAGAGAAATATGTGGGATGATCGATACCGCCAATGTTACTGTAAACATCACTCGTCCCTTCAGTCCTCATCCTTTCTTCTGCTTCTCCATTATAATGGCATTACTTGAAACCTGTTTGTATTGGAGCATTATAATAACTACATTCATCTCCCTTGATGAACTGTTGGGTAATCAATAGAGGTGATGCTGGGAGGCCGGTGTAAGCAGTCAAAACCCACTCTTCCATTTAATTGAGTTCAAACCATGGAAAAAAGAACACCTTTAAAAATCAGCCACTCATAGATCTTTGATTATGTGACCATAAAACCGTGTCAGCATTTTCCTTTTTACAGAATAAATCCATCCTGCTGGTAAATTAAAACTGAGAATCCAGTCAAAGGAATAACCTGCTATTGATACTCAGATTGTTCAACAGCATAACTAATCAGGAGCTAGAGAGTGAATACATTCATCAAAGCTTCGTCTCCTTTAACTTTGCTATTCTGATGGTGGAAAATGTTGGGAAATGCTTTTTATCTGCTTTTTCATCTGCTGAAAATGCGCATAGTTAAAACCAATCATGTGTTAAATATTCCAGATTTTTCTCATTCAAGAAAGTGCAGTAGTTCAAACTAGCAAAAATGTTCAAGAAGAGCCAAAAAGCTTTTGTGAATTCAAACCTGGCCTGCTCCCATACACAGTAGGATAAAAGGATGGAGTTTCCAGGTCTGAAAAGTGAAGCCAATGTGGAAGTGCCTTAAACCTGCACTCTTACTAATGGCCAGCAGGGGGTGAACTTCACCGGCTGCAAAAATAATAAGAAATGGATGAAGTCTTATGAGAAAATCACCCTACTTCTTACTTGATTTATAACCTCAAACAGATTCCTAATGAGTTTATGGTCTCAATCACTAGTTTCACGTCCTCTTTAATATAGCATGATGCTCAGTTAGTAAATTACAATTCCATTCCATTACAATTTAAAGTAAAATAACCAATAAAGCTGGTGTTTATAGCACAGGGAGATATAGCTGAAAAGTCTATGATGATAGTTTCGTATTCGTATCAGATAACAACGATCATTGATCATGTAGCTTGTGACTGACAACTAAGTTTGTTGTATTACTGTCTTGGTCAGGAAGGTTTTCCTGCAATTTTCACAACATGGTGCATGATGCCAGCTAATCCACCTCAGCTGGCTCCTTGGGATGACTTAAAAAATCCTAAAAACTGCCACACCTGTGAGCTGACTGTCCCTCATTATCTATACTCATTTTGCACACTGTTCTTTCACAAGTCACCCCACGCTGTTTCTCATGTGTTGATGGGACAACTGTGCAACATTTCTCTTACATGATTGGTTGTTTGTGTGTCATTCATAGCAACTAGGAATATGTTTGATATAGGGATATGACAGGCTATTTATGAGCCGGGGCTTATTCATTATGTGCTTTCATGGTGGTCTGCATTCAGTGTATTTAAGTGAAACATTTTATTGACTACTTTCTTATTGCTATTGATGATGTGTCTATTGTGGATAGATATTGCTACCGCTTTATTGTCCAGGCTTAGGTGTGGCTAGCTTGTGACTGACGAGTCATTACGTCCAGTGCAACACACTGGACTCACGAAACTCAGATCAGACTAGACAGCATTGATAAAGTATGTATCAAAATTCTGTTACTACATTTCCTATTCTCATTGTCTTTAGATACATTTTTGGTGTTTTGTTAAATAGTATTATGAGAAAGATCACGACCAGGCAGGCAGCCACAACCAAGCTCCACCCAAGTTGTAGTACGTCTCCCACTAGATCCACGCTCTCATCTGTAAATGCACAGGCTCTTGTTGCAAAAAAACAAGATGGCAATCCCCATAATGCCAAACTCGAGGCTTCAAAACGCTGGCTTTGTCCACCAACTCTATGTTACAAGTTCCAGAAAGCGCAGTAGTTCAGAATAGCAAAAATGTTGAGAATGTGCCAAAAATCTAAAAAATTCTTCTCACCTGGATTGCACACAGAAAAAATCTTGACATATGGCTTTAACTGTAATCTGCTTTTTGAATATATCCTGCTAAAAATTGGACAAACATGTAATCAAATAAATCAAGTCAGCAAAGGCTTGGTAGAGGGTAAAGCAGGTCAGAAAAGCAAACAGATTTAATTCCAATGTTTGCTCAACATCAGTTGTATGTTACATAAAACTACACATGACCAATCATGCAGATCTTACAAAACTGTTTTACTGTAAGATGATTTACAAATCTTTCCCTGTGTACATAATATCCTGCTAAATATACTTCATCCTCCAAATGTTTCTGACTTGTGAGTGCTCATCAAAGGTCAGTCAGCTGAAAATCTCCAAAATGAAGCCCAGACTTTTAAAAGGCAGCAGACTTAGCTGTGCAGATGAAGGTTATAACCTGAGCTACCTCTTCCATGCTCATAAAAAACAACAAAACATAAAGTACATGCACACACACGCCTGAACACACACATACAGCATATCACTGAAACCACCTTTGTTTGATTATGTGCATGGCGTGTTAGCTCGTCCGTTATCTGACTTGTTCAGTTAAATCCAAGGCTAGGATAGCAGTTGTTTTTTTGTTCCGACATGAACGGTACAGTCCACACTGAAAAAAAGCATACAGATGATTTGAAAGCCTTTTGTCCTTTAGGCTGCAGCCTTTCCACAAACTCTAAATGAGGTCTCGAGAGATGAGTTCAAACATAAAATAGTGCAGCTTACAGGTTGGCTTAAAGGACAGTCACCACGAAGACAGACAGACAGACAGACAGACAGACAGACAGACAGATAGATAGATAGATAGATAGATAGATAGATAGATAGATCATGTGATGTGCGCATTGTCAAGCAAAGAGTTCAGCAGACACAGGTGTGAGCTGTGTAATATGCAGCACCTGAAATGTCTGATAGAAGGTTCTTTGCACCCTGTTACGTAAAATTATATCGAGCTTTTCTTCGCCATCCAACGGCTAAAAGCAACTGTGGTGGGAAACAGAGAGCTGCCCTCACAAGTCAAAATGAGACGAATATCTGAGCAACCACATTTTTCCCACTTTTTTTCCTCGCCTGCCCCCCTTTTGTCATCCCCAGCCTCTTTTCCTTTGCCACTTTGTTCGCTTTCTTGGTTCAGCAACCTCCTTTAGTCTCTCTCTGGGGTGCAGTAGTGTAGTAGCCTACACTAGATTTCCTGTGATGTTTTCTCTTCCCTCTTCTGCTTCTCCCCGTTTATCAAATTGCACAAGCTCATATAAAGCAAGTTAATGAGGCCAGTAGGGGGTGGACTCTGCTTTCATTGCAAAAATGAAATATGATATATTCTCTGTTGTGGCTTTAATAAACAGTTAATCTATTTTGATATGTTTATATGAAATTATGCCAACTACCTCTGCCGCGACTTTTCTATGTGCTCTAATGCTCTAAAACATACTGGTCCATATATGACCAGCAAAGCAGCTGACTGAGTTATTACAGTTATTTCAAATGTCCACTTTAAACCTAATAGCACTGGCCTTGAGTCGACATAAGCCTGCAGTCAATATGCTGACCCAGTATAGAGAAAGTGAAATGGCTCGTGCTTCTGGACTGTTTAATGCATAATTAACAAGTGAATAACTGGAAAAGCTAAAGCTGGATACAGCTTCACACAAACAGGCAGCGAAGGGAGAAGGTGTGAGGAGGAAAATGTAAACGCCTTTGCTTTGCTTTTACTTCAAAGAGAACTTTTTTTTTCACCAAACTATTATGGAAACAGCAAATAATACCTCTAAAGGGAGAACTTCTCAGTGGTACAAAATGACTACTAGACCCTGAGTGGAGCGACTGGAATTGTAAAATTACTCTCTTTGATGAGGAGCCTTAAAAGTGCAGATGTGATGATTCAAATATCTTGAAGTTAAAAGCTGCCACTTACAGGTGATATCAGTAGGATTTATCCAAGCTGTTCATAAGAGCACCAGTGGGGAGATAGCTGATTGGTGAATCTCATCCCCAGAATGCCAAATGCCGATGTTTTGGGTTGGTGAAGTGTCCAAAACACAGCAAAATATTGAGACAATAAGGATAAAGAATAAAGGCAAAGGGTAGAGTCTATGTAGATACAGACAGCACCACACACTTTTTGTAGTACAGAAGTATTATGTTTATGTGAGTCTATCCATTGTTGTTGTGGATGTTGTATGAAAAATGTTGCATATTATACCATTAAGGCTGGGATGCACCAACAAAGATTATGTTTGTACACCCAGTTAAATCATGGCTTAACTTTAAATTATGTTGCACCAAACTTTCAAACAATTTGAAAATTAAGAAAGATTTAAACCTCTCTCTAAACCTCAGTTTATATTTTGCTCTTAAGTTAGATCAAATTTAATTATGTCGCATCAAAACTTTAAAGTTCAATTTAAAATCCAGTTTTAACTTTAAACGTACACTTAAAGAGGTTTAACTTTTAAAATAGCTACTTTTCTGAGATGGATTGAGAAAAATAATCAAGTTCCTCAAAGAAAGTTAAGGAACAGTCTAAACTCAGTCTCCTCTTTCTTTCATTCCAGTTGATAATTTGGCCAACAAGTTTTTCTCAGTGGAGGACAAATCAGAGTTTCTCTGTCGAGCAAGTAGCCTCGGCTAACTAATTTTTCAGCTAGCTAGCAAACAATATAACATTTAGTTAACTTTTTTGCAAGCTAGCAAACAGCGAAATGTTTTGTTAAGTTTTTAGCTAGTTAACAAACAATATAACACCTTTCATTTACTGTTAAGCTAGCTAGTAAACAATGTAGTCTAATGTTTTGTTAACTTTTTAGCTAGCTGGCAAACAAACGTTTTGGTTTTTTTCATTTAGTTTTTAGCTACCTACAAAACAATGTAGCCTAACTTTTTTTTTAACTAGCTAGCAAACCATATAAGTTTGTTTAACTTTTTAACAAGCTAGAAAACAATGCAACATTTTGTTAAGGCATACAGAGCATCTGAAAGTGAAGAGAGGGATGGGGAACATCCCTCTTTTATACTTATTAGCTAGGTCCCAGCAGCACTAAAATTGTTTTTTCATTTACTGTAATTCGGGTAAGCAGTCATCTCTATATTGATTACCTATCTCTGCATTGATTAAACTCTATTTAATTTTACATCACCAAACTTGTATTTAATAAACTAACATTTTTTTAATTGTGCAACAGTTTTTAATTGCACAACAGTTATGCTTAATTTTAAATCTCAATTTACTCTTTTTAAACCTAGCTTTGCTACATTTTGATTAGAAGTAGCCTACTACTCTTAAATTAAGATTAAACTCATTTTTGTTGGTGCAACCCAGTCTAAGAGTGATTGACAATCATCATAAAACCAAATTTCATTGTAATACTGCGCAGAAAGCCTGTAAATTATACAAATATTAGGACATTCCTGTTTAGGGTACAGTAAGATAAAACATAATCAGTGCAATCGCTCTGTTGATGACAACAGTCCGTTTTCTTTGGGTCCAGTCAAAAAAATTCAACAAGTCACTTGCTACATATAGCGGACTGTATCTCGTCTAACTTTATTTTGGCAGGAGGAGCAGACAGACACTTTTTTCTGTTCCCTCTGTGCCAGTTGGAGGTTTTCACTGCAGCTGTTTTACGCGCGGTGGCCGCACAGCGCGCATCATCATCATCACCATCAGCAGCAGCAGCAGAAGCAGCACGGCGCAAAACATCTCTTTTTTTAAAAATCTCTTTATCGACTGCTTTCCCAGCGCCAGCAGGGATTAAATCGAGTTGTTAACGCCAAATGAATTCACCACGCTTTGACTTTTACAGCGTGCCAGCCTTACCTTGAGTTGTCTCGGCTTGGAGAAGTGTGGTGGGTGCGTGTGTTTGCAGCCCCCTCCTATCCAAAATGGAAACTCTGCTCGGTCCTACTTGCTACCTGGACTGCGAGAGGAGGAAGACAAAATAAATCGCTAATTTCTTTGTTGAGCGTCAGAGAGGTGAAGTAACCGCAGCTCCTGCTCTGGCACGACTGTCTGTTCTTCGGTGAGAATTAGTTTGCTTGTTTCTGACTGCCGCCCTCCCTCCCACTCACTCACTCTCACTCACTCACTCACTCACTCACTGTCTCCCACCCATGAGAAATAAATAATCTTTCATCTCCCTCTCAGTCTCTCCCTCTCTGTGCCTAGCAGGTGGGCATCTTTGAATAATGTGAGATCATTATTAAAGGCTGCTGGAGGCCCAAATGTGTGTCCTCCTCCACCCCCCTCCTCCCATCCAAACCCTGCATTTTTTATGGTAAAAACAAAACTGTCTGTCTGTGTGTGTGTGTGTGTGTGTCAGAAGAGTTGCTCCGGCTGTCCGGTGTGTGCAGGCAGCAGCGGATTGGGAGTGGTCGGGATTAAACCGTGGGATTATACCTCAACATTCATCATTTCATCTGACACACACATGGAGGCACACACACTGATGCTGGACAATGACATCAGTGTTTGGCAGATTCAGACACACAGACAGATTCATGTGGGTAGGGAGGGATGGATGGATGGAGAGAAAGAAAAAGGAGGAGAGAGAAGGAGAAATGAGAGAAGTAGGGAAGAGGAAACCTTCCACCTCAGATTGATCCACGTAAATCAAAAGCTTCGTGCAAAATCCATCAGAATACAGACAGGGCAAGCAGGGCCGGGAGGGTCACCAGGCGGAGACATTTCCAGGGTGAATGTGTGTGCATATGCAATATGGCTGCTTGTAACCCTGTGTGTGTGTGTGTGTGTGTGTGTGTGTGTGTGTGTGTGGTTCTGTATAGTGGATGCATGCACACAGCCAAGTCGGTGTATGTGTGCCTGCATACTGACAGATGGCTACTGTAATGACGCAGGAACTAACTACTGGGTTTCTGTGTTTGTGAGGTTGCATGGTTGTGCACATGCTTGTTAGTGGATTGTGTGTGCCTGTGTGTGTGTGTGTGTGTGTGTGCTGTCTCTTTTCCGTGCTGTCTCTTTTCC
>JAJHUR010105429.1:0-13563 GCA_027495735.1 Lutjanus campechanus
AGTCAACATGTTTCCAGCAGCAGAACTAAAGAGAACGAACCTGCAGCTCCTCTCACTTTGATTTGAGGCTGTAAAATCACATCCAGCAGCTTCTGTTGTCGATCGATCTGCTCCTCATATCCGGATATTGTTGTCTCCAAGTGTCCAATCAGATGTCGTCTCTGTGCCGTCAGCAGCTGCTGTTTGAATGAATCTGTCCGCTCCTGAAGTCTGGAGGACATTTTACAGTCTGGACAGAGTCAAACTGGACACTGAGAGGACAGATTCACTCTGCCGCTGCTGAACACACACACACACACACAACACACACACAACACACACACACACACACACACACACACACACACACATCACGTCACGTCACGCAGGCAAACTACTAGCTTTCCGCCAAAACGAGCCACCACGATCCGGAAACAAACCTACAACTTCCTCTACAATCCTGACCTTCACAATAAAACATTGATTGGTTTTAGGCAAATATGTCATTAAAACTGTCTCTGAAGTCCTGAAAAATATCTACATATATAAAATGTATATTCAAAATAATATTACAAAATTCATCAACTTTGTTTTGCATAAAACACCAAACCTAAAAATATTAAATTCAAAAACAGCCAACAGCTAACCACGAACCACTCATATATTCTGTCCCAAAAAGTTTAAGCTTAAAACAGGTGTATAAAAGATGAGATTTAATATCTTTGTGACTAAATGTACAAACGTTACTAAGCACATTAAATCTCACTGGGAAAAAACACAACTTCCACAACTGCACCTCTGACCTTCTGAAAATACAGTAATTAAAATTATATTATACTTTTATTGTAAGATGACCAGATTTCTGCAAAAAAAAAAAAAAAAAGCTACTTACAACTCTATTATATGTTTAATTACAGGGATTGTTCACACAAAAATGAAAATTCAGTCATTATCTACTCATCCTCATGTCGAATTAAGGTTGGCTTCAGTTTTTTAGTTCACAAAACACTGCTGGAGTTAAGTAGGGAAACAGTGTGGCAATCTCCCAAACAACTGAAGTTTTTCTGTGAAACTCCAGCAGTGTTTTGTGGACTAAAAAAACTAAACCTGACCTTCAATCGGCATGAGGGTGAGTAGATAATGAATGATGTTTGATTTTTGGATGAATTATCCCTTTAAAGGAATCTTAAGTTCTACTGCTTTCAGCCTGTCTCCAACAATTTCAGTTGAGAGGCTGTGATTTTAAAGAAATCAAAAACCCAAACCAGCCTGCTACACACTACAGTATAACAGTGAAAGTTATCATAGTCTTTCTAATGTAACATCACCATATTTTTCTTTTATTATTCAAAATCTTCGACTTTTCTATTTTATAAAAGATGTAGAGCAGCACAATACAACATATCACAATAGGTCAACAGGAAATAACTCACAAAACAAACACAACAAACAACTGATCTTGGCACTAGACAATCAAAAAATAAAAATTATAATAAAAAAAAATAATAACATAAAACGAGAGAGGGAGAGAGAGTGAGAGAGAGAGAAGGGGAAAGAGGGTACAAGGGAAATTTCTCAATAAAAATGAAGGTATATTTTCAATCCTTAATGTTTCTTTCTTTATGTACAGAGAAACATTAGACCAGGCTTCATAAAAGCTCCCTTGGTAAATATTAGTCCGTGCTATTAACAATTCCAAAGAGGCAATGTCCATCCTCCACTGCAGTCCATTACATTTACAGAAAAAAAGGCATAATCAGATTACAGTTACATATAGTAAAAAATGGGATTAATTAGCAGGATTAAAATTCTATATACATTTACATACATCATACATCCAAACTCACAAGACACAGAATATGACTCATTTTAGAGCCCCATCCACATTGCTTCAAAGTGGGGAGACATGCAAAGCTTGTCAGGCCTGCGCAGCTCAGTGACGGTTGCCGCACTATGATTGGACAGTTGCTGTTCAAAGAAGGGGCTTAGCGAAGGGTCAATCAATCTGTTACTTACTAATTAACCATCTAAATTCTTAATTACAATCTGAAACAGAGGGAGGTCTCACCACCACATTTATGATTTTTGACCTGATGATGCCCAGTGAATCTTTCATCGCAAAAACAGCAGCTGTAAGGTTTCTCATGTGGCAGTCGAGATATGAATTCTGAGTAAAACTTTTTCTACAAAAAGAGCAGCAAACAGGTTAAACTCCTGCATGAGTTCTCATCTGTGTATTCAGATTTCCCCTACGTGTTAACATTTTACTGCACAAAAAGCAGGGAAATGATTGTCAGGATCCTTCCACTCTTAATTTCCATCATCTCTGTCAGTCTCTGTCAGAGTCAACAATCTTGCCATCAGTATCAGGTGTTTAATGTGTATCTGGATCTGAGTTCCCCACTGGTTCTGGTTCTCCGCAGTCCTCTCCATCAGCTTCTGTTTCCATCTGTTATGTTTGTCCTCTGACTGAGGTTCCTCTTCATCATCATCTTCAGTCTTCACAGTGACAGGAGTGAATGTGAACTTGGTCCAGCCCCTGATGCTGCTTTCCCTTCGTAGTGGACCAGAAGCTATGAGGACTCACCACATTTATGTCTTTTGAGCTGAGAAGGCCAAGTGAATCTTTTGTCACAAACATTGCAGCTATAAGGTTTCTCGCCTGTGTGAGTTCTTATATGTGACTTTAAATTAGAACGCCGTGAAAAACGTTTATTACAGAGTGAACATCTGTAAGGTTTTTCTCCTGTGTGGGTTCTTATGTGCGACTTGAAATGTGAACACCTTGAAAAATGTTTATTACAAAGTGAGCAGCTGTAAGGTCTCTTTCCTGTATGGTATTTCAGATGCTTTTGCAGAGTTTCCTTCTCACCAAATTCTTTACCACAAAATGAGCAACCAAGTAGTTTCTCTCCTGTAGGAATTCTCATGTGTCTCTTCAGAGTGGATTTTTTTGAATAACTTTTCCCCCACTCAGAGCATCTAAATGGTTTCTCTTCTGTGTGTGTTTTCATGTAGCTCAATAGTTGATCCCTGCTAGTTTTACATCCTACATCGCTGACATGGACATTATGTTTCAGATACTTTAAACCTGACTGAGGTTCACTGCTCTTCTCCCAATCACCATCACTGACATCAGTCTCAGAAGAGTCTTCAGTCTTGCCTTCAGCATCAGGATGTAAATGTGTATTTGGATCTGAGTTCCTGACTGGTTCTGATCCTCCACAGTTCTCTCCTTTAGCTTCTGTTCCCATCTGTTCAGTCTGTCTTTGATGAAGCTGTGAGGACTGAGGTTTCTCTTCATCATCGCCCTCACTCTTCACGGAGAGAGGAGTAAAAGGAAACTTGGTGACATCGGCCTTCTCTAGCCCTTGAAACTGCTTTACGTGTAAGGCCTCACCACCACACTTGTGTCTTTTGAGCTGAACATGCCAAGTGAATCTTAAGTCACAAACTTTGCAGCTGTAAGGTTTCTGCCCTGTGTGGATTCTCATGTGTTTCTGTAAATTTGAACTCGATGAAAAATATTTATTACAAGAGGAACATCTGTCAGGTTTTCCTTCTGTGTGGGATCTCATGTGTGTCTTTAAATGTGCATACTGAGAAAAACATTTATGACACTGTGAACACCTGTATGGTTTTTCTCCTGTGTGGATTCTCATGTGTGCCTGTAAGCTGTCACGCCGTGGAAAACACTTATTACAAAGTGAACAGCTGTAAGGTCTCTCTCCTGTATGGTATTTCAAATGCTTCTGCAGATTTGACATATCACCAAATCCTCTACCACAAAATGAGCAACCAAATGGTTTCTCTCCTGTGTGGGTTCTCATGTGGCCCATCAGATGATCACTGCGGCAGAATGTCTTTCCACATTCAGGGCAGCTGAATGGTTTCACGTCAGTGTTACATACTACTATGTTACTTTTCACAGAGTTTAAACTTGACTGAGGTTGCCTGATCTCTGTCCAATTACCATCCCTGTCATCAGTCTCAGGTTTGGAAGAGTCACTGGCCTTGTCTTCACTATCAGTTGTTAAATGTGTATGTGTAAAGCTTACACCTAAATGAGCTTCCCTGGTATTTTCATCATCATTACTGACTTGAACCTCCAGTTCAGAAAAGTCCTCAGTCTTGTCATCAGTATCAGGTGTTAAATGTGTATCTGGATATGAGTTCCTGGCTGGTTCTGGTCCTCCACAGTCCTCTCCATCAGCTTCTGCTTCCATCTGTTCCATTTGTATTTGATGAAGCTGTGAGGACTGAGGTTTCTCTTCATTATCATCTTCTCTCTTCACAGGGACAGGGGTGAATGTGAACGTGGTGCTCCTGACTTCCTCCTGTTCCTCTTTAATGTGTGGGGGCTCTGGTTCCCCCTCGTCCTGACTGGGGTTCCACTCCTGCTGTTTAGGAGGAACCTCCTCTTCAGTCACTGACAGCTGCAGGACATCTGCATTTATACAAAGACAGACACATTGTGGAAAACCATAAGTTTATGATGGAGCAAAGCACAACATTTTCTATCAACTAGATAAAAGAAAAACACAATCAAGGATGAAATAAGGACCTAAATATCTCATAATAATGACACATTATCTCATAATGGTATATAGAAAATAATCTATCAAGAGTAAAGCATGAATGAAACCTCAACCATGTGCCACCTTGTGTCAAACATAGACTGAGCAAGGTAGCAAATTTGGTATGATGTTTTCATACTTTGGAAAAATTACGGTCACCACAGGTTCAAAGTTTCACAAGTGATGACTTTGGGGACCTCCAAGACGGGAGGCTCAAAATTTACGCACCCTGCCCCTAGACCCACCTCTGCCAACCAGATACCTGAAAAAGAACATCTAAGAGGGAGGATAGGAATATTAGACAAGAAGACTGAGTTTAAACATAAATAATAATACCTATAATAATAACTAAAAACACATTATTTAGCTCAGATGGCACTGGCTCACACATAGAGACAGACCACTCACTTTCACATTCACACCTACGGGCAATTTAGAGTCTCCAACTAACCTATTATGCTGCATGTCTTTGGACTGTGGGAGGAAGCCGGAGTACCCGGAGAGAACCCACGCGGACAGTAAATGACTCTTCATTTGCTGGCAACTAATTGTCTTTTGTTCAACTATTCAATTAATTGCTGAATCTGAAGATGCATGATATGTAAGGCTGCACTTAATGATTATTTTCACTGTCAATTAATCTGTTGCTTATTTTTCACTTAATCAATTAGTTGTTTGGTCTATAAAATGTAAGAAAATGGTGAAATGGCCTTTTTTATCTTAAAAAATACTCAAACTGATTACACGATTATCAAAATAGTTGGAAAATTCATAATCAATTATCGGATTAATTGTTGCAACTATAATGATATGGATTTTTTAACCTGACAAAATGCTGAACTGTTTTTAATAGCTAATACCAGACATACACATACAATAGTTATAGTTATAGGAATGGGTATGAAAACCCAGTATTAAACAGGCCCCTGGGCTAAATAATTTAAGACTGGAGTATTAATAAACTCCAACGTTAGCAGCCCTTTTATAAGTACTTTATAAGATTTTGGTGTAATTTAGGATTACACTGCAGTGGCAGCCCCTCTCCTTCTCTCTCAGTGCAGACAGGTGAGGCGACTCGAACATTAGTTGAGCTGTTGACACTGTAAGAAAGAGCAATGAAACTAAAAAAAAGGATAAAAAATAAAAAGCCAATACTTTATCAATGCACCTGTTAAAAAAAGAAACACTGAAATATTTCAGTGTGCTCTGTCCGCGGCCTCTCATCCATCTGCTGTTTTACACAAGCACAAGGCAGTAGTTCAGCTAACAGTGAACTGTTAGAAACAAGCTAAAATAAAACCTGTCTGTATGAAATCTAAATGTTAAGCTTAGTTTGCCACATATCTTAATTTTTTTTTCAATTCACAGTGAACTTATTGCTGGCTGAGAGAAAGCAGACCCTCCTTTACCAGCTGTACCTGCAGGCAGTGAGGGAGGAGGACAGGACAGGACGAAGGACTGAGACTGACTGATGTCTGTGTTCTTCAGTCAACATTGTAATGTCAGGAAAATTATTTATTTTTCTCAATATAGAGAACAACTATGTCCTTTTCTTAACATGATTTAATTTATTGACAATTTAGATTAGTTACCAGGGAGATTTTATTGAGTTTAAATCGTGGCTTTGCTGTTATAAACATTACTGTTGCAACTGTCAGGTGTGTTCAGGTGTGACTGTTTAAACTGAGCCTGTTCTCTTTAGCAGTCTGAGCTAACAGTTAGCGGCTACAGCTAACAGCAAGGAGCAGTGTAAAGGTGGTTTAGCTAAAACTAGCTTAGCACAGTGACATTATCATGATGAGAAGTTCAGAGACTCACCTGTCCTCTGTCTCTCAGGTGTGTGTGTGTTCAGTGTGTGATGGCGGAGCTCCAGCTCCTCTTCAAACTCTCTGATTGTTCTTTCAAAATGTCCAAAGATGTCTTCGACAGCTGCAGTGAGCCGCTGCTCCACCACAACCTTCAGACTCTGCAGCCGAGACACACTCACAGTCATCTTCATCTTCATTTTCATCTTCATCACACTGTCACAGAGGCAAACTGAATAACGGTCCCGGACATGACACCGTTTCTCTCCTGTGAAGAAGCGCACTGTTTCTGTCAAATGAAGAATACCACGTGGCTTGTGACGTCAGACGCTTCAAACGTCAGAGGAGCTTCAGAGAGCAGCTTCATTCATTCAGCTGGACTTCTCATGATGACACTCTGCCGTCAGATTGGAGAAGAAATGTCTCCATCTGTGAGTTAGATGTCATAAATAAAATTTAGAAAGTAGTAATAAACCAATCAGGACGCCGCAGAAACAACTTTCACGACAGTCAATTCCTAAAAAATAAATAAATAATAAATGTCTGTTTTACTGTGAAGGTCAGGATTGTAGCGGAAGTTGATGGTCTGTTTCCGGGTCGTGGCCGCTCGTTCAGGAGGCATAAAGTTAGCTGTTAGTCTCGGTGTTGCGATGTGTGTGTATGTATTCATCAGCAGAGTGAATCTGTCCTCTCAGTGTCCAGTTTGACTCTGTTCAGAGTGTAAAATGTCCTCCAGACTTCAGGAGCGGACACATTCATTCAAACAGCAGCTGCTGACGGCACAGAGACGACATCTGATTGGACACTTGGAGACAACAATATCCGGATATGAGGAGCAGATCGATCGACAACAGAAGCTACTGGATGTGATTTTACAGCCTCAAATCAAAGTGAGAGGAGCTGCAGGTTCGTTCTCTTTAGTTCTGCTGCTGGAAACATGTTGACTGAACCGATGCTAAACTAAACTGAAGGATCCTTCATGTACTCTGGAAACTCGGTACCACTTCACAATAAGACCACACCTATAAATGCCTGTAATGTTACATACACATTAATGTGACATAAACATTAATGCAGCAGTAATATCGATCCAAATACATCAGCTAGAATAAAAGCATTGACAGCCTGGAACATTTTACTGTAATGTGAGTATCATTACTACTTTAATAACACTTACATACTTTTATTTTTATGTAAGGTTTTTAATACTTGTAGTGGAATATTTTGATAGTCAGATGAGGAGTTTGCAATCTACAAGCTCACCACTAGATGCCGCTAAATCCTACAAACTGGTCCTGTAAATGTGGTCACCTCTTGTATATCTGAGCAGATAAAATACTGATATTAAAAATACAAGTTGTTCATGATTAAATTATTACCTGTAAAACAATCACACAGAAATCAAATATCATTTCAAACTTTAACACAAAAAACAATTTCTTATATGTGTGTGTTTCCTGCAGACATCCAGCAGCTGTCGGATCTTAAAGATTTATTCAAACAGCAGCTGCTAACGGCGCCTCGAGAAGATCTGATTGGACACTTCGAGACAACAATATCCAGATATCAGAAGGAGATCGATCGGCAACAAAAACTGCTGGATGTGATTCTACAGCCGGAAATAAAGCTGAGAAGAGCAGGTTTGTTTGCCAAAAGTTAAAAAAATTATACTTAATTTCTTCTGTGCTGGTTAGAATTGAACCGTTTGTCATAGAAATATTATCAGAGACAGATGTCTGATGGTCTATGATTGATAACTGATGCCGTCACTTTGACTGAGCACAGAACATTTTAGATTGATGATGATCCACACGCATCCATTTTAAATTATTCATTTAAAAACCAAAACAATGACTTTGAGGAACTTCGTGCAGTAGTGGGAATTACACCTCCAGCATAGAGCCCAAAATCTCCAACAGTCAATCGATGTCACTCAAAATTTGACGTTAATAGAACTGAAACTAAATGTGAAACTATTTTGATCATAAAGTTAATAATTTGGGTCGTTTTTCTAGCAAAGATGACAAACATTCATTGTTTCCAGCTCCTCAGTTCTTAGGATTTGTTTCTTTTCAATGTTTTAATAACAATGTACATTAAATATTTTGGGGTTTTGACAAAAGGATTGGAAAAATCTTACTTTTTCCAACAGATCATTCTGTTTTGTATTAGTATTGTTGTTGATTCGCCATCAGTCAGAGATGAAACAATCTGAAAATTTCATATCACAATTATAGTGACTAAAAATAATCACATTTATTATTGTTATATAATTATAGTTCTTATATAGAGATATATAATCTGGTTTCACTGGGTTTACTCTCAGATATTTGTCTTGAATTGGGTGACTACAGCCCTGGTGATGACTGCTGACATTGTGCAAAGCCTCAGGGTGTGCAGTCATCTGTTGTATGTCTTGGCAGATATAATTATCATTTAATGCTGTGATATTATGATGCTGCACATTTACCAAATTATTATCTGAAAAAAAAAAGAATAAAATGATAAAAATCGGAAACACCAACTCAGTTTTCTTAAATGTGTGTGTTTGTATTTCAGTGGTTCCTAAAGATGTCCAACAGCTGTTGGTGAGTAAAGATGAGGTTCTCCCTGAGCAGCAGGAGTGGAGCCCCACTGTGGACCAGGAGGAACCAGAACCCCCACACATTAAAGAAGAACAGGAGGAAGTCTGGACCACCGAGATCCCATTCACACCTGTCCCTGTGAAGACAGAAGAGGAAGATGAGGTGGAACCTCAGTCCTCGCAGCTTCATGAAAGACTAACTGAACAGATGAAGACTGAAGCTGATGGAGAGAAATGTGGAAGATCAGAATCAGTCAGAAACTTAACACCTGATACTGATGACGAGGCTGAGGACTGTTTTGAACTGGAGGTTCAAGTCAGTAGTGATGATGAAAATACCAGGGAAGCTGGTTTAGGATTAGGCTTTCAGAATAATGACAGCTATAATTCTTGTGAGAAGCTGTTCAGCTGCTCTGAGTGTGGTAGACAATTTAAGCAAAACTCAAATCTGAAGAGACACATGAGGTCACACACAAAGGAAAAACCATTCATCTGCTCAGTTTGTGGTAAAAGATATGCCCGAAAGGCACATCTACAGGATCATTTTAGATTCCATACAGGAGAAAACCTATTCGGCTGCTCAGTTTGTGGCAAGAGATATGCTCGTAAGGCACATCTGCAGGATCATTTCAGATCCCATACAGAAGAAAAACTTCCCAGCTGTTCACTTTGTGGTAAATGTTTTTCACGGCCTGACAGTTTACAGAGACACATGAGGACCCACACAAGGGAGAAACCGCTCACTTGCAACATTTGTGATGAAAGATTCTCTTGGCGTTATCAGCTCAAAAGACACAAGTGTGGTGGTGAGTCGTCACAGCTTCATGAACTCTCAACAAGTCGAGAGCAGGAGGACCCAGAGCCCCAACATATTAAAGAGGAACAGGACGAAGTCTGGAGAAGTCAGGAGGAAGAGCAGCTTCAGGAAGCTGATATCACCAAGTTTGCATTCAATCCTGTCCTAGTGAAGAGTGAAGATGATGATGAAGAGAAACCTCAGTCCTTATTCACTCCTGTCCCTGTGAAGAGTGAAGATGATGAAGAGAAGCCTCAGTCCTCAGAGCTTCATCAAAGTCAAACTGACGAAAACAGAAATGCAGAACACTTGAAAACAGAAGCTGATGGAGAGGCTTGTGGAGGATCAGAACCTGTTTTCAATCCTGAAGTCCAGTTACACAAAGCAGGTTTGTACACTTTCATTATTATTCTCACTTTTAACGGCTGGGAAACCAGCTGCCACTAAAAGAGCTCAGGTTCTTTATTAATACGCACGCAACAATAACAGCGAAGCAGTCACTGTCAATAAATTCTTAGTTCTCAGCTCTCTCCAACAGTGTGTATTCAGACTTCAATTTGTAAAAAATAAAATCCATTAATGCAGCAAAAATATTAACAAATGTGAGTGGAACTGTGTAACTGTCTCGTAAATGTGTATTCAGACTTCGATTTGTAAAAAATAAAGTTTTACATTGGTCTGTCAGTGCATAGACATTAGAGCTGTCCCCAACCAAAGACAAGTCACTAGTTCAAGCCATTAGTTGACTAGTTTTGCACATTTCTGATTTAAATGTAATCATTCAAATAATTATTTGGGGGACATGAGATAATAGTTTGAGCTCCAGCAGGAGTGAGCAGTACACCAGTGATGTCACAGTCGCTGGTGGTGCACTCGCCAGGACCAAGGCGGTTACTTTAGAAAGCCCAGTTATCTCCGACCACAACTTACCCAATGAGCAAATTAATCACCTGAAGTTGTCGAAACCTCAACGAAGGCTTTGCTGTCCATTAGAGGTTTAATGACACCGTTTAGATGCTGGCTGCAGGTGTGCTAATGTTAACTGCAGCTGCTGAGGGGGATTTAATTCTGAGGCTATGAAAACGGTGCACTCTTTAACTCTTAGTTACATCGTATTCTGTATTTGTTAGACATGTTGCCTCCACCAGCTTTGCATTTCTTGTTATATATACTATAGCGAGTGTAGTTTCAGAAAGTTAAACCACATTTTAATCTGCTTTTGATTTGCACTGACTCCACTCTGATACTCTATCACCTAGATATGCTCCCAGGTACCAGTGCCATTAAAAGTACAGAGTTCAGTAAACATTTCTTTCATTAAAAACAGTTTAAAAATGTTTGTATTTCTTAGGAACCTTCAGAAGGCAAAATTCCTGTGCCAGGTTCTTGCCAACTTAGCAGTAGAAAGCATCCTAACTGAAAACATTAGAAATTGGCGTGGGATGTGCATGGCCCAGGACTCGGCAGCAGGTTTTCTGCCCAGAACATCATTGGCGCCCATCGGAAGTATCAGTTGTCATACCAGCAGACTACTGAGCAGTTTTGATTCTAAGGCTGTGAGACTACTAATTTTATCCCCTGCACTCCATAATGCACTTTTTGAATACGGTTGAGTACCAAAGTCAGTACTTCAAAGGGTACCACCAAGTACGCATCTGGGTGAGAGAGTAATGGAAAGTATAGAAGGACGGAGAGAGAGCTGTTCAGTAGTGAGCAGCATAAACTCACCACAACTTGTTATACAACCCTGAGTTGTAGAACTCTTAATAAACAAACCTTGTACTGTGTTATTTGAGTTCTAGTTGAGACTAGACTAGTATGTTTTAGTCTGAGTGACTTCCAAATATTTTATATAAAATGCAAAGCATTTGTCTTCACTTGAACAAAAGAAGTGGTTTCAGTGGTTTAAATGTTAGTTTTAAATGAATGTTTTCTCAAATGTCTGTGTATTTCACTGTACTCCACAGACGTCCAGCAGCTGTTGGTGAGTAAAGAAGAGGTTACCCCTGAGCAGCAGCAGTGGAGCCCTGTTCAGGACTGCAAGAAGACACCAGAGCTGCCACACATTAAAGAGGAACAGGAGGAACTTTGGACCAGTCAGGAAGGAGAGCAGCTTCAAATACTGGAGGGAGCTGATATCACCAAGTTCTCAATCACTCCTGTAATTGTAAAGAGTGAAGAGGATGATGAAGAGAAACCGCAGTCCTCACAGCTTCATCAAAACCAAACTAAAGAGAACAAAGATACAAAACATTTGAAAACAGCAGCTGATGGAGAGGACTGTAAAGGATCACAACCAGACATTCATCTACAACCAGCTACTCATGACAAGACTTCACACTGCTCTGACGCTGAGACTGATGACAGTTGTGACTGGGAGAAGAACAGGGAGACTCGGTCAGGTTTATGTAATACTGGAAAAGCATCGGTTAGCTCATCTGAATGCACTGCAACCTCTGGCAACAGTGTACATCAACAGAAGCACAAAGAAACCGTAATAACAAGGAAACCATTTAGTTGCTCAGTTTGTGGTAAAGGCTTTACACAAAAGTCAAATCTGAGACGACATTTGATTCTCCACACAGGGGAGAAACCATATAGTTGCAGTGTTTGTGATAAAAGATTTGCACAAAAGGGACAACTGAGTGACCACTCCACTCTCCACACAGATGTTAAACCATTTAGTTGTTCAGTTTGTGGTAGAGGATTTAGAAATGGGAGAAATTTAAGACGACACATGAGAATCCACACAGGGGAGAAACCATTCAGCTGTTCAGATTGTGGTAAACTATTTGTAGAAAGGGGATATCTGAAACAACACATGGTAATCCACACAGACGATAAACCATTTAGTTGTTCCGTTTGTGGTAAAGAATTTGGAGAAAGGCGATATCTGAGACGACACATGAAAATCCACACAGATGATAAACTATTCAATTGCTCTGTTTGTAGTAAAGGATTTGCAGAAAGGCGATATCTAAGACAGCACATGAGCGTCCACACAGATGATAAACCATTCAAATGCTCAGTTTGTGATAAAGAATTTGTAGAAAGGCGATATCTTACACAACACATGGTAATCCACACAGAAAATAAACCATTTAGTTGTTCAATTTGTGTTAGAGATTTTGGAGATGAGAGAAATCTAAGACGACACATGAGAATCCACACAGGGGAGAAACCATTCAGTTGTCCAGTTTGTGGTAAAACATTTGGAGAAAGGGTATATCTAACACAACACATGGGAATCCACACAGATGATAAACCATTTAGCTGTCCAGTTTGCGGTAAAGGAATTGGAGACAGGAGAAATCTGCAACGACACATGAGAATCCACATCACGCAGCAGAAGTAAATGAACCAGCAGAGATGCTTGTTGAGCCAATTTATTTCAGTTAGGTTGAAGTACGTAGTTAGTTCAACAACGATCAGTTCAAAACTGTGATAAAGACTCCAAAATATGTTATGCTCCATGTTTTCAACTAAGATGAAACCACATGATTATTTTAATTCTGTATTTATTTTTGTCCACAATAATTGACATCTCAGTGGAAGCAAATCTAATTTATAGAAAACATAACAATGTAGTGCTCTGTAAGCTCTGCAAACTGGACATGGCTTAAAGTTATGTCAGCAGTGGGCTCTGCATGGACACTTGGAAATTAAAGCACCAGTGTTTTGTTAAACTGGTTGCAACAACAACACAACACCATCCTGTTTACTTTTTGTCAGCAAGCATGATATATCAGGATCAACATACTGAACGTGTTTGTTTGTAGTAGTCACTTCTTACATGTTAATACCATAATGTTTACTTTAATG
>JAJHUR010105431.1:1210-11430 GCA_027495735.1 Lutjanus campechanus
CATGTGTGTGTGTGTGTGTTTGAGAGAGGGAGGGTTTGTGATATGATGTCTAGTGGTTGTGTGACAACAAGAAAGTGTTGTGAGGTTAGTTATTGCAGGCTGGAAACGATGTGTGTGGGTTTGCGATGTTGACACTGGACTGGTAGATCTTGGGAGGTTGGCTACTTGAAAAGCAGATCTTGGGTCAAAAAAGGTTGGGCACCCCTGCTGTAACATAATGAGTTATTTTTTAATGGCAATAACAAGTTACTTTTAAAAGTAACGTTCCCCATTACTGCATATCACATACTACTGCCAGCTTCCAACACAGTCATCCTTACTCCTCTACGGTCTTGCCCTCCAGGCCATCCACAACCTCCAGGGAGCTGTCTCCTTCACTCCAGTTGATACCATAGGTCAACTGGCCGCTGTCAGTGCTGCTGACAGCCACAGAGGGCACCAGGCTGATGTGGGGCCTCATCATGCAGTAGAACATGGGCAGCTGGGAGGTGATGCCCTCCACACGCTGGCTCACGGAGATCTCCATGCCACGGATATCAGTGCAGCCTGAGTCACCTGTAGGAGATATTTTTTTGAGTCAATATCTTTCCAGAAACATGTACATACATGTATAAAACTGGGCTTTTTTCACTGTGATAACTGTATTGGTTGGCTTAGCTTTTGCAAGTGTTAGCTAATACTGGCTGACACTGGCTGTGTCTGAAATTTCTTACCGACGTGCTCTTAAAGGGATAATTCACCCAAAAATGAAAATTTTCACAGGAAAACAGTGCTGCAGAATCAATGGAAGTGAATGGTGACCAGTTTTCCACACTGCTCATCTGGCATAATCCAACTCTAATGGCACGTTCAGACCGGGCGCGAAGCGAATTTTTCGCGCGACGAGATTACGTACAAAGTCAATGCAAAGACGCGAATACACGTGGATTTGTGCCGGCGGCGCGAATCGCGGGCTTGGCGCGATGCGAATACGCGAATTCGCGCGAGTTCAAAAAATTGAACTTTGGCGAAATATTCGCGTGAAGCTGTGTCGGGACAGCCTATAAGCGTTGAGATTCTCGACGATGACATCAGTGACGTAGCCGGTAGCCGCTCCCTTTCGTTTTGGGTGAATATTCGCGAGTTGTTTACTCACACGAGTAAATTCAACAACTACGCGGCCAAATTCTCGTGAGTAACGCGAGGCGAAAATTCCGGTCTGAACGCACTGTAAGTCCCAACATGCTGTTTGCACACCGTCACAACACACACACCCAGTTCAGACAGTGTGCATGTGCACGTGAATGTGGCTCCAAGCTAAAGATCTACCATGAAGATTCAGGCTAAAAACATGGTTTAAATAACATTTTTCTAGTCAACTTGGCATGATGGGGCTTTAGGAGACTTGGATTACACCAGATGAGCACTATGGAGGCATTTTATACTTTTATTCGGTTGTTTTTTTCCATTTGAAAACCTGAAAAACTAAATCCATGAGGGTGAGTAGATAATTTTTGGATGAACTATTCCCATTTAAAATGATCAATGGCAGGCTGTGACAAAACTGTTCAGCTTCACTGGCACTCAGTGAGTGTGCACTCAGTAGTACAGCCTCCTTGCATAAAGGAGGAATTTTCACACATTTTCACACCTATCCAATACAACTAATTTTGGAGTTTCCCACTCTTACAAACTGGGCAAATGTAGGTCATGCAGTGGGCAGTTAAGATTAGGAGAAGCGTAGAGGACATGGAAAATCACATTTAACACTAGTCTTTTGGTAAAAGCCAACTTGGAAACTTGAGTAGGATATTTTCACACCTGTTCTAATGTTATGACCAAAACAAATGATATTAATGTTGGGGAATTTGTTGGGTAGCTGTGTCACACCACCCCTGCTGTATTTCTATTGATGCATTCCAGTTGATGTATTAAACTGACTTTACTGTTGCTAACATGGACAGATACTGAAAAGGTAGCATGGAATATCAATCAGGTGCATCCCCTTAAATTTCAGAGCATTAAAAACCCAGATAATCCTCAATCCTAGATCCTAGAAGATCATAGACAATCCTAACCATTACTTGACTTGCCTATGAGGATGCTTTGAACGTAGATCGGCTCAATGAAGTGGCTGAGCAAGGCTCCTTGGTATCCAAGCACCTGCCACTGAGTGAGCTTGTCCGTGGTCGACATGCTGACCACCTTGGAGGCGGACTGGTCAAAGGCTGACGAGAAAACTGAGAACACCTTTGCAAGAGAGAGAGATAAAAAAGATTTGTCGTTAATGCTGCAAACAGTTGTAATGTCACTGATATTCTGACTCCATGATGTTTAGAAGTAAAAATTGTGTTGCACCACACAAACATTAAAAATCACCTTGCCCTCCACTGACAGGTGTAGGCTGATCTCGTTGTTGACTTGCCATGCTGAAATGGAGAGTGGGTTCAGGCGCCTGAGAATAGAGCACAGAGCTGAGGAAAAGCATTTGTAGAAATATTATTCATTCTTACCCAGAAATTACATTTTTGTTGCTCTCATAAAAGACCTAACTGCTAACAAAAATAACCACATAAAGTTGAGAGCCAAACAGTAGAGCAAGCTTGAGGAAGGATTTTTATGCCACAGCCTGTGTGACTGTTTGCACACATGCACTTCAATCTATGTCCTGAGAATCAGGTCCAGACATCGTCCGACTGTGCCTTCACACATGCAACATGCATTCAGAGATTGTCCACATCACATCATACATGTTAGAAATAATCCATATGGTCCAGATCAGAGGCATACAGAGCATGCTGGAGAAGGAGGACTCGTCCATAATTATTGACTGTTAATGTCGAGACTGTATTGATATCAGTGCGAAAATAAACTGTGATGGAAGTGGAGAAGGATGATAGATGCAAACATCAGCTGACTCCAGTGTGCTGACTCAGCAGCGATTTCGCCCCAGGATGGTGAAGGTATGTCACATCCTGCTCTGACATGCCTTTGTCATCCTGAGAACAAAAATAATTGCTCCCCAGGAGGAGAAACACTTGGTGGTAGATGTACACAGATGAATTTAGATATATCACATATATAGAATTCAGATATATCACAGGTGATGAAGGAAAGGTTTTAAAAAGTGAGGTGAAAAATATTAGACTCAAGAAGGCTGATACTAAAAGGCACAGCATCATCAACAAGCCCACTTGCTCGCTCCAAACACTGAGCTGCTGTATTCACACATGCAGCTGAGCAACACTGAGGACTTGGGCTGACAGGGTTCAGTCCGCGCCAAAAAAATTGTGTTCACACACACACACGCTCCTCCAGGTAGTTTCTAGATAAGTGCAGAGCTGCAGTGCATGTTTGAAAAGGGATTTTCTAAAGCTATAATATGCAATATTTTCACATTAAAATGTCTAAAAATATGTTATTTTCATAGAAATCTCAGCTGCTTGATTGGTAACACTTGACAAATCATTCCAATCTTACATCCAATAGTTGGCTGTCATGACAGCAAATAGCAACAACACTCTCTAAAAGTTTAAAGCTGTGATCAAACACTCACAGGTTGGAAGGGATCTGAGCGGCACCCTTTGGGAGTTGGTTCACATAGAGGTGGAGTGTGATGCCGCTCTTCAGGCTGAGGAGGCCGCTGCTGCTGTTCTGCTGGAAGATGGACTTCTCTGTCAGATTGGATGTTTTGCTGTAGAACATCAGCAGGTGCCGGTACAGAAACCTGACAGCACAGCATGAGAGCGGTTCATTATGGAACAGGTCTTTCCTTGTGTTTCCTTGAGTGTGAACCAACTGCACAATTCACACATTCCTAAAACATTATTCTGACTTCATGTTAAATGTACTGTACTGAATCAAATCATCAAATTTAAAGCAACATTTATCCTACATATACAAAACTATGTGACACCGTTACTAAATAAAAACCTGCTAAATTTGAGTATCTCTTCCTTTTTAAGATAAGACAACATGAAATAAACTTTTCCACATAGAATAATATCAAATTTTCAGGTCTATACTCTAGGGTATAATCATGCATTCTTTCTTCATGTCCGCCCCAATATTGAGAAAATATAGGCATATAATCAGAACTGGGATGAAAACAATTACCGGTTTCACAAAAAACCAAGATAAGATTCCTGACGATTAGTATTATCGTTTCACTTTTTTATTATCATTAAAACCACGTTTGATGACTGTATATTGAACAACTCATCGTAAATATTGTCCAGCATCAACCAAATTTACGTGGGTTTGTTTAGCATCAATGAAAACTTATCGTAAAGGACATGATACAATTTCAAATTGTTGAAAGGGTTTCAAAATAAAACTAAGGTGAAATGACTTCTGTGTTTATCAGTAATTTCTGAATATTTTCAGCATATTTTAACAAAACCACAATAATACTAATAACCGTGATAATTCTGGTCACTATAATCATGATATGATTTCTAATCAGAACCATGAATGAAGTATTGAGATGCGGTAAAACAGACAGACAATAGTACCCGCAGGCACAGCAATCATTAACAAGTGATATTCAACAAAGTGAAATGTTAACAATAATTTTGAAAGTAAGATTAAATCCAGGAAGTCTTGCCCGAGTTATGCAGATAACCACAAGAATAAAACTAAGGCACTACATCTTCTGGTGAAATGACACTAGATATTTATTCTTCAAGCAAAGGCAAACAAACAGACTAAGGCGTAGAGTACTTTTTATGCTTTTTATCTGCCTCACTAAAGAGCACCCATCACACAAGCCATCTGAGCCGTGCAGCACTTCCTTCTCTCATTAAGACCTATTAAAAGTAAGGCTAAGGCTCAAAATAAATGCCCACAGAAACAGCCTTTACAACAGTATGTTTTTAATGTGAGAGTGAGTACTTTTGGCATTTTTGTTGGATGATTAACAAACTATTCAGAGAAGTGCACATAAAAAGCACATCAATATTTCTACTGGCCCTTATTACTTATCACATTATTGTAAAGTCAGACAGACTTCTGTCAGGATCCTGTAGGACTGATGACTCTGTTTATTGGTGATCTGCCATGCAACAAAAACAAAACATACTCATGTTCATACAGCCTGTGTGTCAAGTGTGTGAGATGAGGCAGGCCGTAACATATGAGTGACTCAGAGCACTAGAGAACTGCTCAACAAAACAACAGGAAATGCAACCACATTGAGAGTTTTGTAGGCTACTGTGGTCTATGTGTGTGACTATGTGTCTTTCTACACTTACCCCACTCGTAAAAGGCACAAATTCAACAAATGTGTCATCTGTGTGACCACATTATACAAACTTCACGGTACTTGAAAGTGTTAAAAACGGGTGTTAATCTTGAACCTCTTCAGGGTTCATTAGTGTTTTCTATTACAGGCAATATACTTTGTGCAAAGTGAAACAGCTTCTAGAATATGTATTATTATTCATTTCAATTTTAAAAGCTGATTTTGTAACCTCTGTGCTTCAAATAATCATCAAGCATAATAACCTCATATGGATAAACACTACTTTCACTGTTCAGTGCATTAACACTTACATCACCGGTTAATCACACATGGTCATGTTGACAACTAACCTCATCAGTGATCTCCGTGCAGTTACCACCGCATGTGAGTCATGCACAAGCCGCCCACTGGTCGAGGCACTCTCTTTGGTATTGAAGTTCCCTGTGCCTATAGCAACCACCTCACACCCATCAACTGGAGAGAGAGAAGAGTTTGAGCAGAGGTAAATACAGCCTACGTACCATGTGACTACTCAACTGGTGAACAGACCGCAACACCTCAAGTTTATCTGCATTTCCATTTTTGTTGAAAGATGACATTTCTTTTCTGAGCAGATGTAATGGAGCTAAAAATACAGTGTTACTCAAATCACATCTTATTATATAGTAGGGCTGGGGCAATGCACTTATCTCCCAATTCAGTATTATCATAATACTGGGCACCCATTTGATTTGAACACTAGACCATGGGTAAAAAGTTGAATCACACATTTCTAGAGACTGTATATCATGACTCATATTTATGAAAACAATGCACATTACATGTTAGTCAGTCTTTCTAGGTTTTACTTAAGCATCATCATTATAAATAGAATAAATAAATTAATAAAATGCTTTTTGAAGTAAACTTTAGCTGCTCCTGTACATCAAGCCAGCACCACAAGAAAAAATTTAATTAAATAAGATGTTAGACCAGAATGAATACAGCCTCTGAACTAGTGGTGGCTGGTCAATAGAGGGCGCTAGGGCACCGCCCCACCTCTCCCCAAAACCTCAGTGAAGAAGCCTTAATTACTTTGAAATATATGCTGTACATTTCTTTAAATGAGCAATGACAATATTGTGTAGTTAATGAGTAAACTGTATAATCTGCACTAAAATGTGCTGTTAAAAATGTTGATGTCCAAAGTTACGAATAGGTCACATGTTTTCAGGCTTGGGGTGCAATTTTTCAGCCCATTTACTCTTGTTATAAGTTGTACACGTGCAGTTCAATCCTCTCAAAACAAGAGATAGGAGCTTGGTGGGCCCACAGAACCTGTACCATCAGCATTCATCTGAATGCTGCTGGTTTACACATCATCAACCTCTGGTTGGCAGCAGAGAGCGAGAGGCTCGATTTACATCTGACAATTAATACAGCAGAGCAAGATGTGTTGAAGAGTTTAGCGTGTCAGCTGCTAGAATGGAGACATAAAATCTGTGAAGTCACTATAAACAATGTGTTTTGACTTACCTGACTTTGACTTACCTTACCTTAACTAAGCACGTTCCATTAGGCTAAAAAAATGTTCATTTAGTTCTGCAAATACGAATAAAGGCCCTTTTCGTATTTGAAAATACACTGGTGCGAAACCTTAAGATGTTTGCCCCCACTACCCTGAACATATGAAACTGAGCTTTGAAACCATCAGCCTTGAGTTTTACTGATTTGGTGTAGCTGGTCAGTGTTGTACTTGCAGAGAACTGAAGTCGGATTAATATACTTAGAAATGTGAAGTCCGCAGCTATTAGTTTGTTTCCTCGGAGCAGAAGAAATTTTTGCCTGAATGTACGAGTACACATGGTGTTTAATGTCAAGCGTGTGAAGTAAAATGGACTTGTTTGTTAAAATAACATTATCGAGATCCTTTGCGTTAGCACGCCGATGGGAATTCCAATTATGTGTTAGCATTGGCTAACACACTAAGTGCTAGTTATGAATATGTAGTGAAAATAGATTTTTTTCATAGTCAATTAATCAGTTGATTATTTTCTTGATTAATAATTGTTGCTATAAAATGTCAGAAAATGGTGAAAAATTTCCCAAAGCCCAAGGTGACGTCCTGAAATGTCTTGTTTTGCCCACAGCCCAAACATTCTGTTTACTGTCAGAGTTGAATAAAGAAACCAGAAAATATCCAGATTTTAGACAATTTTACGAGAATCAATTTTTTTTCTCCCATGTCTATTATACAGTATGAAGTATTAAATACAGTACACATAATGCAGTCAACAAAGTACTATTAACAGCGGTGTGGTAATATTTGATTGCATTAGAATTTTAGCCATTCCTTTTATACTGTCAACAACACGCCAACAATCTCAATAATTTATTACTCCAAAATAAGCCCAGTGAAAACACCAGTATTTGTTCTATTTTGTTATTAGTGACATACAGGGTACGAACAAAAGGACTGAAATACTGCCTGGAGAAAACTTAAAGGATAACTTTGGTAGTTTTCAACCTGGACCCTATTTCTCCATGTCTCTGTGTATGATTGATAGGTAAAACTCGTTTTAAAATTGGTTCAGTATTGAGGGAGGCAGATGCAGCCGGCAGCCGCGAAACGAGTTATAACGGTAAATATGAGGGCAAATACGTCCTGTAAAAGTTTGTGCATTAAAAGTGCTTTTTTTCGCCACAGTCCGGCATGCATGCAAAGTGCCTCTCTTACTGTTCACTCTGTGACGACATCTCACAGGATCTTTGCTTGTTGAAGACTGTCTTCGTTGCAGTGAGTGGAACAGCTGTTTTCTTGAGGTGTGTTTGGTGAAGTGTTTCAGGATTGGATGTCTTCTCTCGTCTTGAGCTGGCAGGAGTCATCTTGGGAAAAGTGCACGCAGACCTGATGGTTTGCAAGGTGCAGTGTCTGGACAGGAGTGTTAGCATCCAGTTGTAGCACAATTAGCCAAAACTTCAGCATCTCGCCGTCCGACAAAGTCAGCCTATGAAAGCTGTACGGGGTGTTGCGCGACATCCTGTTCTTGCAATTCGACTAAGCACAAACACGAACCATTGTTTTCAATAGTTGCAGTAAAACTCTCAACTGAACTCTGGGACAGCTAACTCCGCTCTGACCGGCTCTCAGCATGACTCCTGTTTTCTTCTGGCAACAAACAAAGATCCCGCGAGATGTCGTCACACACAGCAAGGAGTAAGTGAAGCATGCTGTTGACAGAGATTACAACTTTTACGGGACGTATTTGCCCTCATATCTACCGTTATAACTCGTTTCGCGGCTGCCGGCTACATCCACCTCCCTCAATACTGAACCAATTTTAAAACAAGTTGTACCTCTGAATCATACACACACATACACATGGGGAAATAGGGCCCAGGTTGAAAAATACCAAAGTTATTCTTTAAGTTGAATCTGTGCCACAGGCCTAAAAAAAAGTCTTCCATCTACTGATTGCATTCGCACTGTATCATGTACGCAGCTGATATGTAGATTTACATATTTAAGACACTTACTCAGTGTTCTCGTTTTAAAATGTGAAAGATGGAAACATTAGAAAGTCAGTTGGTCATGGACTTCTCAGCTGACTCAAGGAGTTTAAATATTAGCATTAGCTTACAATAGCCAGCTACACTAGAAAATTAAATCATTTAAGCTGACAAAATCCACGGTTGTCAGCTAGAAATGAGAAGCTGCTCTCATTGACTTTTCAATCACATCGAGGACCTTGTGTTTTAACAATTACTCCCAATTTCAATGTTCAATCTGCCACCCTTGTATAAAGAAAAGAGGATCACCCACCCAGGAGTAATATCATCCAACATACTTGTTAGTTGGTCATATCATGCAGAAAATCACAATAAAATGTATTCTGCTACCCAGCCTTCAATCAGTGTGTGCCACCATTATCAACTGTAAACTGCGTATGTGTAGTCAATAGGGTGGGGGGTGGTGGTGCTTAGTGAAGGATCCTCTGAAGTGGATCGCATGAACTCTGTAGCATATATTGTAAGGTCTGCAAATTAATTCAGGACAAAACTGAAAATCATTTCTGATCACTTGTTTTCCTTCTTTATAAAGTAATTATCGAGTCTATTTGTTTTCAATAGCATGTTGAGATAATATAAGGTGATACGGAAATGGCAGTAAAAACGGTCATTCATTTATGCACAAATGAATTCTTCCAAGATTTAGTGATGGGGCAGTTTGTCATTTTTAAAAAACTTTTTAAAAGACACTGTTATAGCTAATATGATTCCCAGACTCTTCCTTGTGAGAGCTCACTTACAAGTCTGAATGATGAATGCTGCTGTGGTGCCTGCACAGGCAGAGAACTCCGGGTGGCTGGTCATCAGTTTGGTGAGCTGATCCCTGACAGCATGTGGAATCTGAAGGTTGACAGAATTCTTCCTTTCTGGGGAAAAAAAAATTAAACTGTTTTTAACTGATGTTATGTTAGACAACCTGAATAAGAAAGATATTTATAGAGATGCGTATATCCCACAGTAGCACATTTGTACAGTATTCACTGAACCTTCCCCTTCTTGCTTCATACAGTACACTCCTAAACTATTTCAGTAAGACTATTTTTTTGTTGCTTTGGCTGTGCTTTAGAGCTTTAAAGAGCTTTGAAATGAAACAATGATATTGAGATAAAAATGCTGACTTTGTTTATTCAACACAATCATTCAAGACATGCAACTACATTAACCAAGGAAGACATACAAGTGTCAAACACTGAAGTGTGACATACTTATATATTTTTGATTAAAAAGATTTCTTTTTGCTGACTTGTACTGCTTGGCCATCGAGAGAGTCAAGACAGTCATATAGAAATCCAGAATTACCGTTAATGGCTCGACCGGGATGGATGTCAGAGATGGACGGTTGCTCTTTTACTGGCAGGGGCGGAGGGACATCTAGGGAATAAAACAGGCATGGAAATGAATGAAGAGTCACCTTATAAGATCCAGACATCGTTGAGCACTCTCAATCATC
>JAJHUR010105432.1:6161-58569 GCA_027495735.1 Lutjanus campechanus
TGTTTGTTTTTTTGTGTCAAAAAAATAGCCTTAGCGCTTTTGATCGACATTAGGAGCCGTTGGGTGTGTGTTATGGTATAATATAGCATTTGCTCACAGGATAGTTAAGTCAAGAGAAAAACAAAGAGTCACATTATTTTTTTCTTAAACATTAAAAAGTAGTAGAGTATCACCAGCCAGCTTCCCTCCTCTCCTACCCTCTATCCTTCCTTCCTTCCTTCCTTCTTTCCTCCCCTTGTCTGGCCCTGACGGGAAGCTGCTTGGCAGCCCTGGGGATTGTACATTGCTCGTGGTGGTTTTCACTTACTGAAAAAGGTTTTCCTCACATCATCCTTTTGCAAATGACTTTTTTTTCTTCAAGCATTTAACATTGTCCAGCTTTTTAAATACACATACACACACATACACAACGACCGAAAAAAAAAGAAAAAAATTATCGATCCCTTTCCTTCCCTCTCACCCTCCCTCCTCGATTTGGCATGATAATCTGTTCAAACACACACGCACACACACACCGTTTCTGTACGAGACTGGGGTTTTGCGTCTTCCCACAACACGCACACACTCACACTCACAGTAGATTGGACAAGACAAAACGGAGCAAGATTAAGCTGGAAACCAACACAGTAACATCAACATCAATGAGAGGCGTTTGTTTTACAGACGTTGCTTGTCCCTTCTCTAACAGCAGGGCGATGCGGCCTCCTGAGCTGCTGATCAGGGGTCAGTTTCTGTCCCGCTAATGGTTAAGGTAAGCATACTGAGGAGGGAACAAAACTGCCCCCAGATTAGGGATGGGTATTGTACAAATTTGTTTTGATACTGGTTCCTGAACAATAGTTGTTTTTGTTGTTTTTTTTCCGCTACAAAATCCATTTTAACAAAAAGAAAATTACATTTCATTAGAATTATTCACTGTAAAGAAAGAAGCTGTGAAAAGACCTGCTGCTACAAAAAAGAAAAAAGAAAAAAAGATCCCTGTCTCTGATCGGAACGTAGTGTTTTTCCTGCATGTCCTGACAATGTATGACATTAAAAAGCCAATCCCTGTGATCTTAATGGCTTGCTGACGCTGATGAGATTTACTCTTTAGGTACTTACTGACCAGGCATTTTTCAGTATTCTATGTAATTTAAGCAATTTATTGGTTCCAAGTTCGACACCCATCCCTACCCCAGATCAGCGCTAGGAGAGAAGCATCGCCAAAATCAGAATGAACGAAGTGTAAAATAATTTCAGCAAGAGCGGAAAGGGAGTCTAGACTATTTTAGGGTTCACTTGCCCCCGGCCTGGACCTCCTGTCAGTTTTGTGTTTTCCTCTCCTGTAGTTAAGCTTAGGAGTTGGAGAGGGAGAGCTGATCCTGGAGCAGAGAGGCAAGTGGAACCCCGTGTCCCTGAAAAGCCAGGAAGAAGAACCAGCCGATCACAAGTCACATCCCCCTGCCTGAGTCACTACGGGCCAACGAAGAAGCCTCGCCTCATTTCAGTCAAGCTACAGACACGAGCATCTCCACGGCAACAGCCACCAATGGTCATCATGACAACCAGGCGTGATCAGAATAGAGAGGCAAATCTCCTCCCCTTCCACTGTCCCTCATGGGACCTTGTTTTGGGGGAAAATATGAACGATAGTCTATGGCAAGAGGAAAATAATTTTTTGCTCCTGTTTGAATTGACCCACCCCATTTGGCTCTGTGCTCCAATAAGAGTTGAGCAAACTTGGTACCTCGGTGAGCTTTCTTCTTCTCCTGTCAAAGCAAGGTCACATCTTAAATAAACTAATGTTAGCAAAATGCAAGCTAACTAGCTAGCCAATGATTGTGGTACATTAGCTAGCTAGTTAGCTTAAATTCTGCAAACATTTGCTCACTTAAGATGTGATTATATGTCACATATATAGTAGACCCAGTAAGACAAGCCGAGCACATAGTATGTCTGAGTACAGGAAATGGGAAAGGAGAAAGGTGACTGAGGTACCGAGCTTGTTCAACTGTCAATGAAGCGCACAGCGAATAGGTGTGGGACTTAACACAGGGTCAAGTACGTCACACATTTTTACAAGAAAGTTGCAGTTTTATGGTTAAGTTTGTCGTAGTTTTGTGTGAAACCACTCAGTCAACTACATCTCCTGTCTCACACAATATATGTCGTCAACACCAACATTGCTGTCTTGTAAAGGTAAGGTAACTGATGTGTTTTATATAGCAACTCCTGGTGCTTTTATCAGGCAGGAAGCCAAAGAACGAGCGAGACTTGTTGCTAGTATGACTACATCCTGGTACTAAGACACACAGGCATCGTAGCTTCAGTGGCTAACGTTAGCTGGTGGAGAGAGAAAGCCATGATGTCACTTACACGACCGTTGGGTGTGTAGTCTTTTTAATTACTTATCGTCACAGTCTTATACCTCAACAGTTTTACGACAAAAGGCGACTTTGTTGACTTGTAAAATTATCTTGAAAACTGAAAAATGTGTCAAAAAAAAATGTGTCTCTTGCTGTTGACTGCATAACATTTTTCCTGAAATAAGATCCCATGGTGGTGCACTGGAAGGGCAGGGACTTTGCCTCTCTCGTAGTTGAATACTTATTCAAATAGAAAAATGAGTTGTGGTTGATTTATTTGATTTTCCTGGTGCAGTGGTTCCATGTTTGAGGCTGATCGGGGGCGCCAGAGAAGGCAGATCGAGGCTACGGCCGTCTTTTATACTTTTAAAAACCGTTTTCAGCTACATTCTGGCTCAGTTCAGGCGGCGTGGCGACATCGCCGCTCGGACCAGCCGGCCCAGCGAAAGAGAGAGAGGTAAACCTGAAGAGGAGCATGACAAACTCGCCCTCTTCACTCTTCTCTCTCTCCCTCACCGGGGCCAACAAAGCACCATCTTCTCTAGTCACGGCAAACACGCACACACAACTTTCACTTCAGTTGAGAACATGGAGACACACACACACACACACTTTTACCCTGTCACAATACTCTCACAGACGCACCTTCTCCCTCAGACAGAGCTGAAAATCCGACCTACAACCACCGACGTCACCAGCAAGCTGTCTGACCGTCCATCTCGGCTTTGCTCTGCCTTTCCTCTAAATCCACCCAAGTGCAAAATCCAAGGCTCCTCAGTTCAATTTGTCAACTTAAGTTAACTCAAAAATAAATGACATACATGGTTCAGATGTTCCACTGGATAACATTTTTGTTAAACAAGACAAAAAAAAACAACAAAAACAAATACAATTAAGAGATATATATAGTTTAAGCAAAGAGATCTGGAATTAAGTAAACTAATCTTTTGAATTATTTGGTAGAGAGCAGTTCAATACTGGCACACACCACTGTCAAGTCTGGCTAATACTCAAGGTTTTGTCTCACTACGTATGCTTTGAAGTTGTTAAATATTCACGGCTAAACTTAAAAACACAACTAAAGCCAACGTTTCGAGTACTTCTGAAATAAAAACCTATATCGGAGGGGGGAAAACACACGCACACACACACACACAGGCTTAACACAATAATAAAACGATGAAGAAAAGAAATTAAGGTCCATGGCTTCGCTAATGCTGACTTCTCGTTCACACACTCTCTGAAGCTTTTTGTTTTGTTTTTTTCCCCGGATATTGTGCATCATAGTAACTAAACAATCACTGGTAGGTAGGTGAATCCATTATTCACACATGGATTTTGTCAACAAACACCACTGGTGGATTTACATTCACGCTGTTCTCACACACAACCCAACATCTTCCCCTCCAGCGGTAGAACTCACATCTGCCGGTACAGAGCATCCACACACACACACGCACGCACGCACACACGATTCATCAGGTCAGGAACTTCAGATGAGTACCCCCCCACCCCTCCCCAACCCAAAGGAAAAAAAAAAACAGTACAACAATACAATCATATTCTATTTGTAAACAGGTAGAAGCCACTTGACTTGTTGTTGCATCTTCGGACACAATTAGGATCAAGGCAATGAAATGTGGACGACTTTTGCACTGTTAAAATAGTATCTTCAACCAAAGCAAGATTTTTAAAGTTTTTCTTCTTTCCTTTTTTCAAAACACCATTTGTGGCAATGAGAGTGATTAAAAATAAAAATAAAAAGCAAGTAATATTTCGCATTTTTGTTGTACTTAATGAAACATTTAAAACATTTTGAGACACGGGAAAAAAAAGAAAAAAAAAAAAAACGCCTCTCAGTAGGCCATGTGAGAGGCTACAGTATGCATAGATACAGATTCGCCTTTCTCTTGGTTTATAAGTCTGACAAGACAGAACATTTTCCACTGACAGTCACACACTCACACAATAAACACTCCCCACTTTTTGATTTTTACATCAGTGGAGTGGAGGACTGGAGGAGAGGAGGAAGAGGAGGAGAGAGGGAGCGTTGGGATTTCTACAGCCCGTCCTCCACCTCCCCACGTTAGGACCCCCCCTCCCTCCCTCAAAAGACAGCATATTGAAAGCAGTGTGTTGAGCTTCTCCAGCTTAAAGCAGTTATTTGGCAGAGAAAAAAAAACTTACAGACCTATACATAGTTTTCAGTGCTAGAAGTTGGATTTTCCTTTCCTACAAGGAGTAGTAGTTTTTTTTTTAATTCACCTACAAGGGGGGGAAAACTGGCTTGATTTCCTGAGAACCATTGCTGGTTATTTAGCAGACAAAGAGGAATAGTTCAAATAACCAACGCCATGGCCAAAAACACTGATCCGAATTCCCAGAGTTACAAAGCATCGTCTTCATCCTCAATAAGAGTTTAAATTTTTTGTTGTTTTTCTATTTGTTTTATACATTTTTTAAGGTTTTTTTTTTTGTTTTTTTTTTTACATTTTTTAATTTTTTTTGAGTATTTTCTATTTTATTCCATCTTCTCTTTAAAATGAAGAATGAACACACGTTCCGCCTCCTAAGTCTTGTAAACAAGAGGTTGCAGTGTGGCACCTCCAAAACATTGAAAGCCTATTCTGAAAGTGCTGTTCCCCCCCCTGCCCACTAGGGGGCTAGTGGGAGGGCTTGCTAGATAGGCCCCGCCCCCTACATTAGGGTGGGCGTGGCTTGCTAGTCCCAGCTGCGGCTACAGTCCTTTGCACTGCAGAGCTCAACGTTCTTTAGTTTTAAAACAAAATTGGTGCAATACTTTTTAATGTCACGTTAACTATCACCAGATAATCCTCCTAAGTCAGCTTTTATTCTTCTTTAACTATCTGTTGATCTTGAACTCCACGACAACGCAGTAAGGTAGGCGTGCCAAGGCAGAGAGGAGCGCACACATACTCGTTCACACACGCAATCACACACACACACAAAGTACTTCCACACACACACGTGCGCGTGCACACGCATACACACATACGGTAAGGACCTCAATGAGTAAACAGCTACACTGGAAAAACTGGCTGCTCCCTCTATATTGCAGATTATATATACTGAGAAAAAACCACATTCAGTGCAAAGTTAAAAAAGCTCATACTCCAACATTGTCAGCAAACAAATGCAAAAAAAAGAAAACAAAAAGAAAACGTTAAAAATGAAAAGAATTGGAATTCAAATAAACATGACGAATGAAACAAAAAATATATATATAATAATGAGCTCGATTGAAGCTTTTTTCGGTCTGAAAGAGCACTACCTGGAAGCAAATATCCATCCGTTCACATTATAGAATTGGCCTGCATGATTCAAGTATTCCGACTGATATGTTTTTGGGCTAAAACAAAGTGGACATATGTGCAGAGAGAGAAACGTAACTTGTTTTCCACAGGGGAGACCCCGTTTTGTTGAATATCTTGTAAGTGAGAAAGAGTCCAACTAGTGCCATTGCGTTTATAACTACTTTTTTTTCTCATTTTCTTCAGCTGATTATTGATAATTCTCTACTGACCCTTCCTCCGGCCTGTTTGATTGGCAGGCGGTTCACATGGAGTCCCCTCCCCCTGTAAGGTGATCCACCGGGAGGAAGGAGCTGATTGGAGAAGGGCTGCTGATCCTCCCTGCCTCGGTGCCACTGGGGCTCCCCCACAGGCTACTGGAATAGTTGGGCCCGCCCCAGAGGGAGGAGCTGTGGAGATCGCTGCTGTTCCACTGGTTGGGTTCAGGAGCGCGGCTGGGAAAGGGGTGAGACTGATCCATTCTGCTCTGAGAGGAGCCAATGGTCTGCCAGCTAGAGGAGGGAGTGGCCAATGACTGCCCTTGTGCAAAGAAACGGTTGATTTCCTCCTCGCTGGCAAACTCAGCCAGAATAGTAGTGTTCCCCAAAACACACCTGAAGAGGGACAACAGGTGAGACACAGACCATGAGAGTGTGTATATGCTTTTCCAAAACATCCCCAAACAACACGTTTCTAATCACTCAAGAAACCTGAGCGCTGTACAAAACCTAAAACCCTTTCAGAGATGACAGGTGTAATGACAGTGGTTATCAGCTTGTTTTGTTAACCCAAGCTTTGTTCTTCATGCTCTCTGCGCATTCACATAAAAAGGGGCGTTTGACTTTTTCCACACAAAATGGACCGAATGAATGACGCCTACTTCAGTCAAGAGGAACAGGTTAGTTCCTATTCATTAGTTAATGGAGAGCTGTGAAGAACATTAAAAATATAGCAACACTGTTGCTGCAAATCAGACGAGAGAGGAATGTTCCATAATGATGTTTACATGGAAATCATAGTAGTCATTGAATAGTGCCCATGATAAAAAGGATAAACTAATCAATTTTCTAATCTGTGTTCGTAGCTACAATATCAGCAGTGTTAAACAGGCTTGGCCTCGGCAGCAAATTTAGGATCAAAATTAAAAACGTTCACAGTGTCATTTTTCTTGAAGTGTAGAGATGATCTACTGTCCTGACCATACGGCACAAAGCACTGACCTGAAGCAAACGGGGGAAAGTGATTTTCTGCATAAATAGAGGCTCTCCTGGTAACATGATGCATATAGTTTGTGCTGCTGTAATTACATTACATGGCTTAGATGGTTAGGTGACATCACTAATGTACAGCCCCGCAACTTTGTATATATAAAACATATTCCCTCAGCTGAGAGTCTATATCGCTCATAAAGAAAATCACTCAGGAAAAAATTAGCGAAAGAGTTGGGCTTTTTATAGTCGATTGAATCCGACACTGAATATAACCTGCTCTATGTCAGGTCACGAGTTCAGCATATGTTACCATCATGACCATCATCTAGCCAGGTTAAAAGAGAGACACTTCGGTGACATAGAAAACTCTGTCTTTAGACTCAACATACCTTGCTAACCTAATAATCTCACATCATAGTACAGCCCTCAGGTTACTCAGAGAAATCAGAGAACTTGTTAACATGTATAAAGCTGTGTTTACATATAACAAGTTAATAATTAAATTTATTGCACACATCCCACCTTATTTTGGGAGCATTACTTACCCATTTGCTCAAATGATCAAATGTTCAGTGATGGAAGCACTTATTTAGACTTTAGTTTCAGAACACACTGTTATTTTCCCTTTCTAAAGTCTTGTCTTGCACATGCTCAAATCCTTTTCCCTTACAGATGGCAGAGCAGGATAAATCTAACTGGGAGATCAGGTGTGTATTATTTCCTGTCTACTGAAGGTGACTGGATTTCTTGTTTACACGACACTTAACCTCACTGGCAATAGCCAGCTGTGGTGTTAGATATTTATGCCATTATGAGCCTGGGTCAAATACAGGATACCAGAAAAGGAAAGGTAGAGTGAGTGTATGTCTAATGTCCTTACATGTGCAGGCTCTTCTGGGCCTTGGCGGCCTCATCCTTGGAGCTGTAGCATACCACGGCATTACCATGCGGCAGGTTGAGGTGGAATGTGATCAGAGGGCCGTGCTGCATGCACAAGGTCCTCAGGGTAGAGCCGTCAATCTGGGAGACAAATAGACCAAAACAGACACAAAGGGGACAAACAAGGACAACGGTCAAGAAACGGCTGACAAAAATCATGCACAAACATTTCCTCTATGACTACGTTCATACTGCAAGTCTTAGTGCTCAATTTCTTTTGTTTTATTTTTTAACATGCCCAAAATCAGATCCCATTGTGAACTGGTCATGGTCCTGAGCTGAAGGTAGACATTTCCTACAAATCCCAAGGTGCATTTCGGCAAATAATATCCAATCACTTAGAATAACTAACTTGTGCACCACTAACGGCAGGTGGAAGCTACAAATTACAGTGTTAAGAAAATGGAGAACAACCAGAAGCTTAAATCAGTTCACAAATCTATAATAAATGGCAAAAAAAACAACACCACATATTATATTTTACATTTATAAGCATGCAAGTACCTGAGGTGTGAGATTTTTCAGAACAAGCCATTGGGTTCTCCCTGAGCTGCTGCTGTCACCCCAACTGGAACCTGGAAATACACACAGTGTGGAATTACAATCAGCCAACACAACAAGCATTTTAGTACTGAAGTATAATGAAGTTAGATGTGTCCAAACCATACAAGATGGATAAAGTCCCATACTTAGTAGTGTGTTACAATACCAACATTTTTGACTCTGATACCAAGTTTTGTACTTTGATACTCAATTTCAAAATGATACTGCAGACTGAATTGATACTTAATATATCTGAAACTGATACCATCTAAATCAAAAACAGGAGACCCTAACCCTTAACATATGCTGTTGCAAAACCAGGAGACTGCAGAAAGAAAGAAAAAAAAACATTTCCTCCTCCTACGCACCTATGTACGCACGTTTACAGAGAAGGAGAGGGGCAAAAAGAGTCTGGAGGGAAATAAAGAACCAGAGACTCTTGAGTCCGCAGCTCAGACAGAGGCAGAACACACACTTGCTGTGCGAGGCAAAAACTTGCTTCACTTACAGTGTGAACACACCAACACTGACTCACAACAAGTGTCGAACGTTGGGAAATTCTAATACCAGACCGTTTTTGATTTTAAGAAGTATCATTAAAGTACCTACATTTCAGTATACTGTGCAACACGAACTTAAGGGGGTAGTACACTCCATATTTCTTCATGAAGCAAAAGGGATGTCACTAATTGTATGCAAACTACCAAATTAAAATGTGTAGGTAAATCAGTAATACTTGTCATCCACATTATCTTTTGACGCAATTTGGTCAAGACAGAAAACATAAATTCAATCAAGTTGTTTTTGCACATTCTGCAACAAAATGTTACAATGAAAATGGGCATGAGTGTATCACAAGTGTTTGAATGTATAGTTAGTGACTTGGGCAAGTTTGCCTTTTATTATAGTTCTCCATATAAAAGTAATTTTTTTGTGACGCTTTTCTGTCTTTGACAGTTTCTTCCTCACATCCACTTCCAGCGAAAGAATAATGACAAAAACGTGAACAAATCCCAGTGGTTCAAACATTACTAGTGTGTGTATACAACTCCTGCTCTCACCAGGTGTGTATCTGGACTCAGAAGAGCCCCACCCCCCGAGCCTCAGGGCAGAGCCGTCCCAGCCGGTGGAGGCAGAGCTGGGCTTCTGGCTGGTGAGGCCGGGTGGTGGTCTGGAGGGGGCCGCCACAGACAGCGCCTTGGGAGGCAGGGGGACCTTCCACAGCTCGTGGGCCAGGGAGGAGTTGGACACAGAACCGCCGCCGGGAGACCACTTTGACTCACTGGGTCTGGCTGCATGGAGAGTGGAGAGCAATGAATTTGATCTTAAGTCACTCTGGATCTTCTAAACATTAAAACTTTTTTTTTCTCCCTCCATATGAATTACAAACAGGAAGTCATACCTGAAGTGCTTTGTGCTGTACTGGTGAGGGAACCGCTGTGGCTGGAGGCACGAATGGATGACCAGGCACTGTTAGAAGGCATCGTGGTGTTCAGTGATGAGGATGGCCCTGAGAAACAAAAACAGAAGGGTCAGTGTCTGTGTAGCATCACCTGAATCATTTCTAATGTCTTATAAAATCTATTCTTTTTATGGTAAAAATTGTAAATTACTTGATATTTAAGAACTAAAACTCTAACATTAAACTGAGATCTGTAATGAGATTTCTGGCTTAAAACAAAACACATAGTTCCTAAAAGTTTTACATGTTCAGAAAAAACAGAGGGAAAAAATTGTGACATAACCAACTTAGTACCAGATACAAAGTGGAGTTGTCTATTTAAACTGACTTTATGTTTGGACGTGTGTATGTGTGTGTGTGTGTGACCTACCGTTGTTCCTGTCCCTGAGGTGGTCTGTGTCGCGGACGGTGTTGATGGAGAGGTTGTTGATGACACTGCCGGGGGTCACATAAGGGTCAGTCTCAGGGTCAATGTTGGGGTAACCTTTCCAAGGCTCCCCGGGCCGGAACTCTGCGTGCGCACACACAGGAACAGACACAACACAGTAATTAGCAGTGTGACAATGTCACAACTGTCCTTATGATATTTTCATACCAAATAATCTAGTTTGTGATTAAAATGAAGGCCAAGTTCAAAGATGGGCGTGGTCTGACACATGAATACCGAGTGCTCATGTAATAATATAGTAATGACTACTGAGTACTCATGAGTTGGAATGTTAACGTGTTGTCAGGTGTCACAGCTGTTGTGATATCATCATGAAATGGTTTCTAGGTTTTGTTTGTTTGTGCATATGACAGCAAGCGTACCTGGGGGCCAGGTGACAGTGTTTCCATGGGGTGGGGGGGAGTTGGCACGGGGCGGCCAGCCATCGCCCACAGAGCCCATTGATTGGCCGGGAGGACTCAGGGGAGATGGGCCAGGAGACAGGAAGTCATAGAAGGGGGAGTCCTCCAGACGCAGCCCAGACGACATAGCACCTGTGGGAGGAACACACACAAGGTCACAATCACACTTACACCATGGTGGCATCAAAGCATTATACAATTTTAAATGCCAATTTGTATGATAAATGAAAAGTTTTCGTCAGCCTATATTCTTTATAAGCACATAAAGTTATTAGGGTTTGAATGGCCACAGCAGCTTATAGCTTTCCATAAGCTACCTTCTGACATTTCTTTAGAAAAAATAAATCAAAACGAGGCGACAAATTAAACAGCAACAGTAACTGTTTTGTCATTTAGGTCAACAGTTTTAACATCTAGCACATGGCTTATGTGTAACTAAAACATTAAATGAACTGAAATGATTTCAATAATTTTTAAACATTTTAAAGCTTTCAGGTTTCAGTTTCTGTGTTTGCCCAGTGACTGCATTGGATTACTTTGACTTTGTAGGAAGACTTTAGACAATCACAGCATGAACGACTTTGTACTATTACAAACACAAAAACTTTTGTGTACCAGGTTTGCTGTTCTGCTCCAGAGGGTCAGTAGCCCAAAGTTTCTTCAGTTTGGACTGGGGCGGCTCTTTGTAGCTCACAGCTCCACCACCACTACTACCACCAACACCCATGTCCAGGGATACATTCAGGTTAGAGTTCAAGCCTGATGGGAAGTGAGAAAACAGCAGAGAGAGAGAGAAGAAATTCAGTCACTCAGAACTTAAATATCCCACAAAATTCAACAGAAAAAGTTGAAACTAAAAGGTAATTTACAAATTACAATACAGATTACAGGCAAATATCTACACCTACATGTATCGTTATGCACATTTGGGAGAATATTCTCATTGAATTTTTTTTAAATTAGTCTAAGAGAAGCCAGCATACTTAAAGGGAAGTTGCTGAAGGATCCGAGAGCAGCAGCATCCTTCTGCATCTCAGGGGTATTGTGGGACAAGTAGTTATCCAGGTACGGTTTGAGGGGTGGAGCCTGTTTCAGCAGGGAGGGGTCCAGGTGCCGCGGGGGCTGCATCATTGATGGAGACGAACCAATAGGACGTGTCTAAGGACAGGAGAATGCAATCAATGAGACAACACAACAGAGATGCCACTGTTTCACTGAATAAAAACTAAAAAATAAATTATAAGAATAAAATTCAGGTGTAATGACGCATGTTTCAGAGGGCTTTTTAGGTGCGCACACACATACACACACCTGTTCAGTCTGTCGTCCCACAGGCATGACTCTCTGGTTCTGAGCCTTCTGCTGTTGCTGTTGCTGCTGCTGGAGCAGAAGACGCTGTAGACGGACAAAAAAGAAAAATGTTTGAGTTTCTTTTTGTGTCTCTGACATTAAGCTTTGCACACATTCACTGCACAACACTGCATACTTCAAATATTTGTAGGAGTGACGATGTGCAAGCCAGTCTGAAAATAGGAAATAAGATCAAATGTTTTCTATTCCTGTGCATGTAGCACGTAAACTGGCTGCAATTTGTTAATATTTCATTTATTTACATCAGGTTCTCCTGAACAGTTTGAGGGTCTGACAGAAAATCTGTTGTTCATAAAATGCACAGATTAACATCAGAAGCTCAGTGCAACACAGCACTGTTCACAGCTACCCAAAGCTGAAAAAAAAGTAACATCATAATATCACATAACCATGTGACAGAAGCCTGTGCTATACACTCACATAAATATTACTATTTAATATACTTGGATCAAGAAGAGAGAGATATGCAAAGCTTTTTTTTTCATTACAAGAAGGATTGTACTGCTTCATCCTTTTATCAAAAGTGTAAACAGTCATTCTGACATGAGGGAGGGAGGGCACACTATGAAACTTTTTAAGTGAACGTCTACCCTGTGTGTCTGTGGGTTCAAGTGCACGTGTCGGTCACTCTACCTGTAACTGGCTGATCTGGCTGAGCTGCGACAGCTGGTTGAGCTGGGAGAGTTGGTTGAGCACAGCCACCTGCTGAGGGCCAAACAGAGGGTTCAGACCTCCATTACCTCCTGGGTACTTCAACAGGGGTGGAGGGACCTGAACACAAAGAATATTTTGGTTTTAGTCCACATATATATACATGTTAAACACAAACTATGGATAAAAGAAAGAAGAAAAAAGGACAAAATGTTTGATCATATTTGGTGGAAGGTGTAACTCCATCCATCCACTTCAGCAGGTGTCTAACTATCATCCAGAAGTAGTTAAACATTGTTAAAATGTACATCTAAATAATTACATAATGAATTGATGGCTTAAGTTCCTTTCAAGCCAGAGTGGACGTTAACCAGAATTTGGCCAACGAGCAGAAGAAACACCATCACCTAATACAGTGGTCTGCAACCTTTATTTTACAAAAAGTCATTTTTGGCCATAAAAGTAAGAAAAGAAATCCGTCTGTAGCTGCAACAATGAAATTCTGTATTTCCCTCTGAGACATTTTTGGTTTGGAATCCATAGCTAGTCAGAGGTACTCAAGGCTAGCCACCGTCAAAAAAGTGCTGAGTCATAGCCAGTGCACACTTTAGTTGACAGAATAGTCTTTTTTTTAATTTGGAGTACAAGCTACACATTTTTACAATTAAAGAATGTTACGAATCATTTTAGACCAATAATGATGATGAATGAAAATTCAAATGTTACAAAAAGAACTGCTCTTCATTTCCATATCATTTTTTGTCTAAGCCATAGGGAGCCACTGGAGAGGAACAAAAGAGCCGCAGCTTGCTGACCCCTGTTATATTAATATTTTATCAGTCAATCCTTTTTTTAATTACATGACAACACTGAGTAACTGGTCTATACAATGTAGGATTATCTATCTCACATAAGTTTAGTTCAGTAGCTGCAATGGTGTCTGAATGACATGAAAAATATTTTTAATGGTGTGTGTGTGTGTGTGTGTGTGTGTGTGTGCGCACTACCTGAGAGGGCAGGATGGGTGGAGGCACTTGGTTACGAAGGTTGGATTGGGGAGGGACCTGGGACTGGGGGCCGCCTCGGCCCTGTGCTACGCTGCTGCCACCCATCATAGGGTTTACATTCTGGGTAGGGAAGACACAAACACATACAAATGGTCAAACAACTTGAAACCAACTTAAATTTTTTCCAAAATGTAATGTTGCAGTGTCAGAGGCCTTGTGACCACAGGCTTTCAAGTGAACCATTGTACAATCATAAATGAAAGAAATGACATTTTGATGTGTACTCATTCTTTTAAAATATGTTCCATTTAATTTCTATTTTTATGGGGAGATACGTTTCTTATTGTTGGTATCTGAGGGTCCGAGGCTCAGGACCTACAGACAACATCCTCTTCATCCCTCCACACTCACCTGCCGAGCGGCCCCAGGACTAGAGTGGGCAGGAGATGGCCCAGAGTCGAGACAGGGAATAGGCTGAGCAGAATTGGAAGGGGAAAAGCTCATGCTTTGATTGGAGGAGAGCTCATCAGAAGCTTGGCTATCGTAAGCAGAGGGAGAAACTGACAGCTGCAGAAGCAAGGCCGGGTGCACAGCAGATGGACGGCAAGCACAGAGGGACAGGAAGCACATCAGCAGCCAGAGAAGTGCAGAGAGGGAAGGAGAAAAGAAGGAAAAGAGTTAATTTTGTAGAAGAAGAGCGGGGGGAGAAGGAGGAGGAGGAGGAGAAAAGAGAGGGTATTGTGAGGAAACAACAGGAGCGAAAGTGAACAGTGCAAGAAAGTGTGATAGAGTAAAAGGGAGTAAAATGAGATGAGTAGAAGAGACGAGGTTTTTAGAGCTTTTTAAGAGTAAAACTTCAGAACTTTACGATCACTTCAAGCAGGTACCTAAACCTAAACTAGGGCTGGGAAATATAGAGATATTATATTGATAAAGATATGAGATTGATGTTGGATATTTTTATGTTGTATAAATTTAGTCTTTAGTTTTAAAGGCTGCTTTACAGTAAAGTGATTTAATTTTCTGAACTTACCAGACCGTTCTAACTATCCTATCTTTTTCCTTTCATTATTAATTCATTAGTAATGTCATTACACCCACATTACTGATGATTATCAAAATATCTAATTTTGTTATTATGTGAAAGCACCAAAATTCATCCCTAGAATATTGAGAATTTATAGTATGTTATTTTAGAGAAATGCATGTACCGATATATATTGTGGAATAGCCTAAAAATAAAGATATAATTTATGAGCCCTATCACCTACCTAGTTATCTAAACACAAAATGTCCAGACTCCCAAAGCCTTTAACATCACATCTAACCCATGATGCCTGGCAGAAAAAGGGGGATTTGTGAGATTAAACACCAGACTGTGTTGAAAATCAAGTTTTTTTTTCCGAGGAATAGATTCAAATTCAAAAAACATAACGGTTGAAATCAAGAATTTTCCAAACTTTCAAGACTTTATATGAACCCTGATGAGAGAAGGGGAATGCAGTAGAAAAAGAGAAGGGTGCACCAGATGATGGGAATCAGGAAGATAGAAACAAAGATAAGAGACGAGCAGCGTTCAATGCAAAAGGAAAAGCAGCAAAGCCAAACAGACCCACAGCAGCTTTGCACAGAACTATCAGGAATGAATCATTACTGCATACTTACAAATCACTTGCAAAACTCCAATTAGGTGTATCCATGTAAGTCTGCATATTTCATTTGCTTTTGTTGCTCATAATTGGGCTTAATCATTCATATTTATGAGATACATCATCATGAAAACAGCAAGTATCAAATCAAACGTCCCAATCAATACTCCACACATCAAATGCAGTGTGTTAGAACAACCACTGCGGGGCACTGCAGGACTGATAAAGCACTACCCAGCCAGACGTTTGAGGCAGATTACACACAAGAGGGTCTCTCCCACTCCACACCTACCACATGATAGCCACAATGGTGGAGAGACTGACCAAACCTGTGTCTAGTAACGTCTGTAAACAGCATACAAAGTGCCAATGCAACACATCTGCTGTATTTCGGTTGCTGTGACCTTGTCTTTAACCCCCACCCCCAGTACACCAAGGATGTTTCTGCGTACCTTGTCATAGTAAGGGCTGCGATCCATGGCAGACTCCTTGTGGAGCTGGTGTCGAGATCCAGGGTTCTTCCCCATTACTCCATTGAAGTCTCCCATACTGCCCATGTCCATACGCTTGTCCTGCACCATCCCTGCTCCTGTCTTCATGGAGTCATCAGGAGAGTCTCTCTGCAAGAGGAAAGACAAGAAAACAGGATTATAGAGAAAAGCATAAACGTTGCAATCATTCAAAGAGTTTTATACATTTGAAACATAAGCAGAAAAAAATGCAGAGAAATCACATCGCTGTACATACAAAGATCGATGCAACCACGGCTTTAAAATTGAAAAGGTGTTTACTGATGGGAGTTGCAAATTTTGTTTTTTTCTTTACTGATAATTGACCACGTTAACCAATAACCCATTTATTATTAATAGGATACAAAATTTATCTAAACAAATCTGACAGCACATCAGTTACGTGAAACATGAATTCATGAAGCACAAACCATTTTAATGAATAGAACAATAAAACATTAAAGCTCTCGCTGCTCTTGTCTGTCTGTCCTTAGTCAACAAATGGCTCAAACAAGCAAAAGAATGTCAAATGGGGTGCAACTACTGCCATTTCTAAATTTACAAGGCAGACCAAACCAAATCAGGAGAAAACCTGTGAGCTGCTGGTTAATACATTGCTATACATTGCTGTTTAATACATTTTCAATCTGTTAAATTCTTAATGGTGATTAATTGATTAATGATTACTCATCACCATCCCAAGTGGGAACTAAATGGCCACTACGCAACCATTTGAAAGACACTGAATTCTAAAGTGAACTTACAGAGAAGTTCATGCTGTTGAACTGGTTGATGAAGGGTTTCATCCAAGGTTCATCCTGTTTGTTGACTGGTTTGTTCATCTGAAACATAAAAGACAAAAAAAATGAATTGGAGACACTTGATGCGTTAGCAGGGTTACCTTGCTACCTTCTTTGTTTTTACAGTGTTTCTGCAGAATCAAAATCAATTTCAGAATAATATTTCTATTCTGTCACAAAAGAGAACTTTTCTTTACTTTAATTCCAGTTGTTTATAAACGCAGGGATAAACGATTTCATGTTTGGGATGAAAAATGTGCAAAGCTAAGGTGAACAAACCTTGTAGGAGGAGCCTTTATGCTTGTAGTTCCAGGTGTTCTGGTCATGAGACCGATTGTCCTGTTGGCTGTTGCTCCACATGCCGATCTCCACCTCCTCTTCCTGTTCCCAGCTATTGCCCATGGACACCTCCTCGCCACACCATGTCTCCATGGGCTTAGGACCTGGAGCAATAAAGAAGAACAGAGAATGCTCAAAGTTTAAACATGATCATCCACTTCAGATGCAGGTTTTCTCTAGGTATTTATGTTAATGCGTCCACCTACCAGGCTTATGCTGGCCGCCCCATCCAGACCCAGACTCTCTGCTACCCCTGCTGGGTTCATCCCAGCTGGAGCTGGTGTCCATGGGCTTCCCCCAGGCAGATGTCCCGTTGTCCACCGTCACAGGTGGAGCAGGGGAAGGCTCCCCCCACGTTGAGGACTCCTTCTGCTGGGGGTAAGGCTCACCCCAACCTGGAGGACAAGAGGAACGAGGATATAATTTGTGTGGTGGTGGTTGTCTTAAACCAATAGCCTTTTGCATTCTATACCTGTAGTGTTATTTTTGTAGTGCTTGTCTCCAGTATAATGAAACTAGATGGCAGTCTGCTTGTTGTGCTAAAAGTGCCAAAAAAAAAAAAAACATTTGACAAGACGTATTTTCCAGAAATCACGACCTGGTTACACAAGATAATCCCAAAACCCTGTTGTGAGAATTTTCATCCAAGCTTCATCCCGTTGACTGGTTTGTTCATCTGAAACAGTGGTAGATTCTACTGCAGAAATAAAATAGTCCCTACATGAAACTGCTCACAAGGTCTGTGGAATATCGGAGTAACTGGGTCATGATTTCTGGAAAGAGACATCTTGTCAAATCTATTTTTTGGCACTTCAAGCACAACAAGCAGAGTGCCATCTAGTTGTATTATATTGGAGAGAAAGCAGACATCTCTACGACTTTTAACTCCAAAACTTAGCAACTCACACCAAAATAAATAGTACTACAGGTAAGAGGAAAAGTGAAATAAATATAATATTTATAGTTACACATAATATTGTTTGTGTGTCGGGAAGTCATATTTATCAAGATCATTGTTTTTGTTCATTCAGAGTAGCAATATCAGGCATGTTTGGACACTCATAGTGAGTGGCTTCATGTGGAGAGGGTGAGATCACTGCCCCCAACTTAAAACACGTAAATGCAACAGTCTTTCTTAGACGTTACTCACATATTCATATTTACAATGTTGCTGCAAGTTTTTGTTGTTTTTCTCTGCTGCAATCAGAACACAGCTCGAAGAGAGAGCCCTGCTCATGTCCCTGGGGAGCCCTGTGTCAACTTGCTTATGTAAGTGTTGTTTCCTTTAACTCCTGTGGGAGTGTAGATGTGTGCGCGCGCCCCTATACGCATTCAAATGTGAGACTGTGTGTGCTCAAGTGAGTGCAAGTACGAGTTCAAAAGGTTCCTGTTACAGCTGACCACCCAGACCTGCTACTTTCTCCCTCCACAGGAGGTGTTTGGGGAGATGCCAGGGATACCTCCCCATAAAAATAGGACAGATCATGGGGTGGCCTCAGGCTCCAGTGTCTCTCATGTGACTGGGCATGCTCGCTCACAAGTACATGCACGTAACAACACCAAAAGAACACAAACACTGCTATGCAGAGGTAGATGCACACAGACAAACTGGCACAGTCATGAATCTCATAAGACAGATGCACCTATTTTCGTTAGTGACACACACAAACAGTGGCGCATGTGCATCTGATGCAAACGCACACATAACCAGTTGACAAACCCGAGCCTGATTTTCTAGCTCTGTTTCACCATCTACGTAGGTGCATCTGTCATTATAATAAAAGGAGGATGCAAAACACAATGTGTGTGTGTGTGTCTGTCAACTGGTATAAAAAGTAGATTTTAGTTGCTCAGACTCATGTTAAAAAAAAAAAAAACAGACTGGGAAATATATTTCTAAGAAAGAATCAACATTTGAGTTCAATTTTGCCTACAAAACTGTTATAAAATGTTACATATCTGTGCCACAGAAATCTGACAGCATTTCCACAGATTTAAACAGATGCTACTTGTAAAACTTAGTGTTAACAAGCACCTTGTCAGTTATTTCTTAATGTATTTGTTTGTGAATGTGTTGCAGTGGTAATTGGTGGGAGATGACTGATTAATGTTTTGGCATATTAATTTTTGCTCTCTCTACTCCACAATGAACCTTTGGTGGTGAAAAAAAAAAAATCAAATTTAGAGGTTCTACTGAAATCTATTAAATATTTCCTTCAGCCATACTTGAGGTAAATTCGGGTTGTTTTAATGTATTGTGTGATTATTTTTGCTAAAAGTTTGTCTTAAATATTATATACAATATTGTCTATCATATTGCAAGCAAAAAAATAAAATAAAATCAAATTAAAAAAATAATAATCAGCCGAAATCTGCAGGTTTTCATTCTGGATAACCACTGAAAACTAGAAAACAAAAATCTGCTGATTCTGTTTGCATATCTACAAACACGTATTGTATTCAACTACTTTCACTCACAGGATTTTCTCTCAATGCACTATGTTGCCGATTTCATTGAGTTCCGCACTTCAGTATTCACAAAAATAAAACCAAAATGAGTGAACATCTACAACCAGATTATTTTTTCTCATCACAGTAGCTGCCCAGTTTGCCCCACCCTTGCTTTCCATTCACTTTGCTGCTCCAGTTAGCTCGCTAGACGGCAACCCTGAATAACCCTAACAGCCCCTCCCCTCTTTTCCCCCTCTCAGCCCACTTCTACAGAATAGCTGCCTTACTCTTTTTAGTTTTCCCATCTTACATTGGAACCATTCCTATTACTAAGTCACCAGACCTCCTCCTCTACCACTCATGGTCTCTCTCGCACACCCAACAAAAGCCAGTGTTTCAGCAAGCAGAATTGGCGGGTGAGAGAGAAAGGGAGGAGGAAAAAAAAGGCGAATGAGACGAGAGAAAAATCGATGCTCTTAGCATTCCAAAGGGATGACTCAACCGGCTTTACAAAAAGCCCTCAACATAGACAACACCGTAGGGAGATGGGAGAGAATGGCTGTACGTGTTTGTTTTCTCTCTATGCTTCTGTGCAAATTGTGTATGCTTTTGAATACATTTGTGAATGTGTGCGCATCCACACTTTTTGTGTTTGTACTGTCTAAATCCTTTTAAGACCTCATTTCAGCTATCTAAAAAAGGGTGTGGGTGGGACTTGCACCTTTTTATCCATTCAAAAAGGCTTACAGACTGCACCAGAAGGCTTGCACTTACATGCTCGTACCATTTTAGATACCGGCTCATGTCCTCGCATTTTTAAACCTCAATATTAAACAAAAGATAAAACATTAATCTGCAAGCTAGCGCAATCCAGAGTCAGTACATATTGTCAGAAGTGTGATGATGAAAACTATCCCTGCAGGCTAAACAACACTGGAACATGTAAATAATGACAAGAAATTGTTGTAGTCTGGCTGACTATAAAGGGAGAAAGAGTGACTCAGAGGTATTCGAATCATCATCTTTTTTCACGTTTGCACGTGTTAGACGTGTATGAGCATGTGCACAAGTTTTTGAGCTAATGCCTATTTGTGTTTTCATAGTGAAAGCTGTGTGAAAGACTGCATGACTGGTGAGACTGCTGTGTGTTACATTTATTCAATTATTCTTTAGTCTATGTATAGCATAGATATTTTAATGTATTTTAGCAAACAAAAAAGTGCTAATCATTAGTTACAAACGGCTAATTAATCTGGCATCTGTATTTTCTGTCTGTCTTAAACATATGTGTGCATGTATAAAATGAATCAATATTTTTCTCCCACCCCTAATATATACATATTCCAACTTACCAGAACTGCAGCTTTTGTCCTGGGCAATGGGCTGCATGGGCTGAGGAGGATGCTTCGAGCCATGTGGTGGGTGGGACTGGTGCTGAGAAGATGGGCCCATTGTCTCCTGATCCGACTGGCCAGACCTGTTCCACATGTTGACAGATCCACCGCTGTATTTATCTGGGAAGAGAGTTTAATTGCATGTTGAATCATCATCATCATCTCTGTCTCCTTTCTAGAATGCATCTTTTTATTGTATTTACCCTTCTTTCTATTGTTGTATGTATTTATTATTGTCTTGGTGTACCTCTGTACAATGTAACTGGCTACGTTCTGTATTGTATTTTATTTAAGTTGATAGCAGCTGTGTGTAACACTACTGCCCAAGCCAAATATTCAATACAGCATACAGCATATCTTATTCTTTTAGCTGAAATTTCATATGATTTTTGTTCTGTCTTTGCAGCAACTCTTTTTGAAAAAAAATGTATAGTGGGCTGAGTGTTTACCAGGATCTCCCCAAGCTGCTGTCCCATCATCGATCTCCATCCTACGACGAATGGACTCTGGAGAAGGCTCTTCCCACCCAGTTGCCACTTCCTCCTTCTGACCTACTGTAGGCATGGGGCCTCCCAGCCAGCCTGATACAAGAATAAAAGTGAGTCATCAATTGTATGTTCTCTGCTTAAATGTTCTTGCAATAGAGTGCCAAACAGCTAGAATTCAGATTTGGTGCCCTACACTGTTCCTTACTAACACTAAAAACATATAGGCATCCAACTAATAAAAACCTGCTCTTACAGGGTTTCTGGAGGGTTCAACTAGTTAAATCTAAGACTTATCAAGATACACTTTACTATCGCAATAATATTTTTATATCGATTCACAAAAACATTGTATCATGATATTGTGACACACGCAGGATTTATGGCAGTAGTTCATTTTGTGTTGTGTTTAGACCACTGACTGCTACTTAGCAGAGCTGTTTTCTATTTTCACTGTTGTAATTGCATAAAAATGTAAAAGGTGGTGTGTTCTGTTCATTCTATGAGTTTGCCTACAATTAGAGTTAAAAATGGCATCATATAGCCTTGGATACAGAATTGCATTATACTGAATCGTAACCCCTGTAACATGATACGTATCATGTGGCCAGATTCTTGCCAAAACACAGCCCTAGTCCATGCTGGCAAAAAATACAAGCAATTTGCATTTGCGGCTGTTGGGTAAATGTGGGTTTTGTTTTGTAGTTTGCAGATTCAATACAGTGTTTCTCCAAAAACAGGGTGAAGTTAATGCAACTTTAGAGAAGTATTGTTAACTTCATAATACAATCAATTTCAAGACCTGTCGTATCGTATCGTATTTAAGACATTTTAAGCCCTGAAATCCAGATTGGATTTTTGACTTGTTAAGGAAACCATATCTTAAACAAAAGAAAAATGATCTTGTTCCAGACACTGATTCTGTTAGGATGGATAATCCAGCTGCCAACTACCTGTGGGCTTGTTAGGGCCTTGACTGCCTCTGGACGTGTTGGATTCAGGACCTTTTCCCCACTCGTTGGAGGGCTTGGGATTCGGCTCACCCCAGTTCTGGGCTCCGTGGTTGTTCTTCATTGGCTCACCCCAGCCCTGGCTGTTACTCTGAGAATTGGGTTTGTGGACTGAGTCGCCCCAGTTGGAGCCTGGGTTTGGAGTGCTCTGGTCCGGAGTATTTGATCCTCCGCTCCCTACCCATGTGTTACTGCTGCTGGTGTTGGTTCGGCTCGGCTCACTCCAACATCCAGAGCCAGACCGGTCGCTGTCACTGTCCCAGCCCACTGAGCCTGCACCTTTTTGGGGCTCTCCCCAGTGGTTGCTGGGCCCTGGTCGGGCACCATCTCCACTGTTACCCCAGCCTTCACTTCCATTTCCACTGTTGGAACCCCAGCCCTGCTGCGGTTTGGGTGCATTAGTCCATGTATTGGACCTAAACAAAAGCAATGAGGGTGATCAGTAAAATAATAATGGAAGTCAGATAATATTGTCTGCTAAAAGAAGACAGAATTAAATAAACTTGAATAGCAGTTAGGCACAACAATAAAATTACCGAGAGACATCTTAGTTTCATTTATTAAAAATATTTAAGAGCTGCAACAATTAGTGAATTAACTGATCAAGAGAAAAAAAGCTATTACTAACTATGCGAAAATGGCTGAAAATGCTGTTTTCAACCTCTCAAATGTGGAGATTTTCTACCTTTCGCTGTCTATCTTTCACCTTTTTTTATGGACAGAACAACTGATCAATTAATCTCGAAAATATTCAGATTAACCAATAATTGAACTGTTCATTAGTTGCAGCCCTGCACTGTTTTTGCTTCAGTATAATCAGTATTTCTATAATGTCCAAACAAATTACCTGTCATCTTTAAGGTTATTACTCCAGGTGTTACTGGTGGTGGTGTTGCTTCCCTTGTAGCTGGATCCATCGTCCCAACCACTCTGCCCACCTCCTCCACTTGCTGGGTCTTTGCTGCCCCATCCAGAGTTTGGTCGTTCTCCCCAACCAGACCCTCCTGCACCTGGGCCTGAGCTGCCTGGCCCACCCCCCCAACCTGTAAGTAGAATGGGAGGGAGATCAGTTTTTCATTTATTTTTCTGTTCTGCAACAGAAATTTTAGTTCTGGATTTGATTTTTTTGATAATATCACTCCCACGAGTTTACATTAAAATCTAACATATCAAAGGCTTACCTCCAGAGGTCTGGGAGGGAGCTGCCGGTGTTGCTGTGCCCCAGCCGGAGCCTCCACTGCTATGCTTTCTTTCATCCCCTCTGGAGCCCTGATGTTGACTGGTAGAAGGAGAAGTGACATCCCAGGCGGTGTTCTGCCGTATGGGCGTTTGTCCCCATCCAGTGTTGGACAGAACCCTCGGATCCACGCTCGGCAGTACTGGTACAGCATGGGGGTTAGCTTTTCTGCGGTTTCCACCTTTTGACTGGCTGCTGTCTCGGTCCGAGCTGGATCGGCCTCCGGAGCTTTCTCCACTTCCCTCGCTTCCTCCAGAGCGCCCCCAGCCTCCAGTGACACTCCCTAAGCCATGGCTTCCCCCTCCTCCCACTCCGCCTCCCATGCCCATGGCGTCATCCTCCAGGCTCTTCCAGCCATTGTTGGCAGAGCTTCCTTTATGACTTCCAGCATCTGAATGGTTGTTACCAGGAGTTGTCGACGCCCCCCACTCTCCATTTGACATCTTGTTGTTAGACGTGGAAGAGGACGATGAGGACGAGGAAGTAGAAGATGCGCTGCTCCCCCAGGGGCGAGGTGTCCCCGCTGGAGGGCCCATTGTGGTTTGGTTGCCATTTCCTGGTGTTTGGCCTGCAGAGCCTGGGATCTGATTTGAGCCGATACCCCAGGACAGGTTACTCTGGGGCTGGTTTGGGTTATTGGTGGGCCCCTGGTCCCAGCGTGGGGCCCCAGTGTTATTGTGGTTATTATTACTCTTGTAAGCAGCAGTAGAGGAGATTTGGGGGTTCCCAGCCTGCATTAAGGCAGGGTTTTGGGGGTTCACAGTGTCTGCATTTGGGTGGCCCTTGTCTCCAGGGTAGGTAGTTGCGCCCCAAGGCGTACCGAAGGCCCCAGGACCCCCCAGCTCTCCTTGGGGGTGCTGGGGGGCTGATGAGGGGTTTCCATTGGCCAGCGGACCCCCATTCCCTCCTCCAATAGAGCCCCAGGAACAATCCCCACTGAGTTGGGGTGAGGCGGTAGAGTTTGGTGGACTAGAGGTCATTGTGGCATTAGTAGTAGTAGTAGTAGTATTTATCATAATAGTGTTATTTGGTCCATTGGATTCAGTGTTAAGGTTGGTAGGCTGTAGGCCACCATTTCCACTGTTGCTGCTTCCTAACACCTTGCTGCTTGCTGTACCATTATTCACCTCAGCGTCTTCCATCATACTGCTGTTGTTTGGAGCTGCCATGCTCCCCCAGCCCAGCATGGAGCCCTGTTGGGGAGCTAGACCCAGTTTGGAACTCATCCCCTGAGCCTGCGGAGGCCGTTGGCCCTGGGACACTGGGCTTGGGGTTGGATTCTGCGGCCAGGCACCGTGGTTGGCATTTGGGTTTAAAGAGTTTGGGTTCAACCCTCCATTGATGCAGGGGGTGCTTCCGCCGGTGGTGATCATGTTGCTGCCTGACTGGGTGCCCCATACACCACTGTTATTGACGGGCTTGTTGTTGTGGTTACCCATGTTATTGCTGCCAATACTGCTGGACCCAGCCACGGAGTAGTGGGAGGGCCCGGTGATGTTATTATTTCCATTATTTGCACCGCCGATGGTTCCCAGCCCTCCACTGATTACCTGACGACTGTTGCCATTGCCGTCTCCATTCACCGAAACGCCGACCATCATGGCAGAAGTCACCATAGAGGAAGAGGGGGAAGAAGCCGTAGAAGACACAGAGGAAGAAGCATTTGCTGACATCATCATCACTGTTGTCACAGCGGCGAGGTTTTTCTCTGAGCCGATCGAGGAGCTAGAGTCTGCGTCCATGCATTCTGATGCCAACTCAGGGTCTGATCCCGATCCACAGCCAGAGGAGGAAGAAGACGAGGAGCAAGAGAATGAGGAGGAGGAGGGAGGCCAGACAGAAGAGTTAGTTGAAGAAGGGTTGTTGGGTTTGTCGGTGCTTCCGTCCACTAGGACTTTGCCCCAGTTGCTGTTGCTGTCACTGCTGCAGGGAGAGCCAGAGGACCAGGGGGAAGGCTCATACTGCGAGTCCAAGCCAGGATGCTCCAAACCTTGAGAGAGAAGATTGGAGATGGTAAAAAATACTATTAGATCAGAGTTTCTGTTTGAGAAAAAAAAACACAGTACTTTAATAAACGTTTAGTAAAGGTGCCGTTTCATCTTCATCAAGAAAATATGAGTGAGTGATGGACTATAATAAATAAAACAACAGATGTGGTTTAAATTACCCTCACTCACAGTCGCTTTTATATTTTTCTATTCCCTCCAACCTTTAGCTGCCCAACTGTTCTGGAAGTGATCTGTGCCAGGCCCGAGCCTGGACACAGCTGCCACCATTTTGTCACCACAGCAGGACCCAAAAGCATGCCAAAGCTATAAACTAGGATTCAGGGAAGCGGAGGACGACCATCAGCAGGAGAGGAGAGATGGAGGGCATAGGGGAGATGGCAATTGAGTGTGAAAAGAGGGAGGGAGGGAGGGAGGTGGCAAAGGAGAAGAGGTGGTGGCAATTGAAAAGATTCAGACTTGGTTTAAACCTTGATATTTTTCCAAATACATGAAAACTGTCTGAGATCATCTGTATTCAGACCTGGCATGTCCTTAAAATTAGACTCCAAAGACCACTTCTGATCTGATTGCATTCATGGCCATTATGCACACACTCATTTAGTCGCAATGGAGAGTGCCTAAATTTTCAAGCAACAGCAGCCCTCTGTGCATGGCTGCCCTATTTATCGGCATTTGGCAGCAGTCTTTGTCACTCAAACAGCATTCTTGCAGTAGGAACCCCCATTCATTTCCTGTGGTAAGCTAATGTTAATGCATTAAGGTACTTGCTCCCTAGAAAAGTGTTTTAATGTTAAGGCACTATAAAGCAGGCCTTCATTGTAAAAGAACCTCTAAAAATGTGTTGACAACAAGATTCCCTAAGGTTACCAAAAGCTGACTAAATTTAGTTCATCCAAACAGAGCAGGGGTCAGCAACCTTTACTACTAAAAAGAGCCATTTTTAGTCCAAAAACAAAAATCTGTCTGGAGCCACAACTGTTTAATTCTATATTTTCCTCTGAGACTTTTTTTTGGAGGAAATCGAGCTAAGCTGCAGATGTAAGGTAAGACACACATTTTAGTTGACGAAATATTCAAACTTTTTTCATTTTTTTGTAGAGCTGCAATGATTATAAAATAATCCATAGCTATTTTGATTATCGATTTATCTGTTTGAGTCTTTTTTTTAAGTCTAAATTCTCTGATTTCAGTTCCTAAAAAGTGAATGTTTGTGGTTTGTTTAATCCTCTATGACAGTAAACTGAATCTCTTTGGGTGGTGGACGAAATAAGACATTTGAGGATGTCATCTCGGGACATTTTTTTTTTTTTTACCACTTTCTGACATTTTAGAGACTAAACTAATCTGCAGTGAAAATGAGCTACAGGCCCTAGTTTTTTTTGGGGGGGACAGAATTTCTTGACAGTTTTTTGAGACACTGCAAGAGCTAAATAGATTTTAAAGTGAAGTATGAAAGGACTGACCTTCTGTTATGTCTGTTCTGGTTTATGAACAAACAAACCTTTAGCGACAGAAGGAAAAATGGCACTGTGCTGGAACTTTGCAGTTTAATATTAAGCTTTTGATATGTGAGCAAACATCCCTAAGATGGAGCCACGCAGTTGAATTATTTCCCATACTTGCCCTATGAAGATACAGAGGGCAGCCTGCCCAGAGCACTAGCTCTCAGGTAGCTCACAGCAGCTCAGCACTGATTTATTATTTGAATACCATCTTTATTTGATAAGTCATGCTCCATATTCTTTTCGTCAATCTACTGCTGACTCAATTTTTCCTGGTTTCTTCACCAGCTATCTACGAAGACCAACTACAGGGTTCTTGACTGATTGGTTGCCCATCTCTGGGTCATTCTCACTCGAAGTGCCTCTCACTCTGTCAGCCTCTCTTTCACATAAACTGGTTGCCAGCTCTCCATGGCACTCGTGTTTGCTTGCCAAGTCTCCTCTTCCACCCTCTGTCACCCACTTTCTCACTCATTCATTCATCTCTACCTTCGTTTCTCTGATATGTCATGAATAAAAAGCATCATCTGTCAAGGTCAGGTCAGACCAGGTCTACCTAGTCTGTTGATCACAAAAGCAGTGAGCCAAAGTAAGATATTGGGAGGAAGAATGAAACACAGAGGAACGGGGAAGGAAGAAGGCAATGTGTAGTCACCTGTTTGATTAGGGGAGTGGCTGACGGAATCCCGAATGGGAGCCATGCCTAGAAACAGAGAGAGGAAAGACTGTCAAACGGACTTAAGGAGGAGTTAGAGATAAAGCCAGAAAACAAACAGTGAGGAGATGCAAGAAATGGTTAGGACAGACTGGATACTCAATGAGAATCAAGCAAACAGAACAGTAAATACGAGTGTTAGAGTCAGAAGGGCTTGCAAGTAGAAGAGCATTAGTGGACAGACCCTGCTAACTGCTTAACCTAAGTTAGTAGTTACTATTGGTTATCCACATTTTAATATACAAGTTAAATGTAATTCTAAGTAATTTGTCTCCGCTGAATTTGGTGCATATTCCCAATTACGTTTTTTTCTTTTTAAGCACAACAGTATGACTGCATAATAATAAACTGTATTTTTTTTAATCATTTTGTTTTATTTAATTTTTTTTTCTAGTCGTTTCATAAACTACTCTTTCATATACAATTGAAAGACAATTCTGCATTTGACAAAAGCACAGACAGAACCAATGCTCAGCCAGCCATTTCATCAGGGGTAATAAAGAATTGCTGAGTTTGTGTCCAATGCACGGCTAATTATAAAATGTATAGAAACTGCTATTATACATGTGAGTAGTGGAGATAAAAAAGAAAATACTTGAACGCTGAAGTGGCCCACCTATGAGACCATCAGGGGCCGCAAGGCAATCTGAGTCTGAGATCCCTGATTTAGAGTGAAACAAATGTGCTCATATTTCAAAAACCTCAGTAAATTCAAAACTGTTTTTGAAATCAAAGTTGCACAAAATAGGCATTTTTTTAGTCACGCAATTTCAGTGAAAATGCCACAAATTATGACTCATATTTAGGATGCCATTTAGAGCAGCACCCATACTGAATTTATTGCATTCTTTTGCGAACTGGATACAAACTACTTTTTTCTGACTAGATAAATTAATTTCAAACTATGCGGGATTAGAAGAATCATAAACTATGAGCAAGACCACACACATTTTAACATTTATTGCCATCTAAACATAATTGCACAATTGTTCTCTTGCTTATGCAAGAATGTGATTACTTGCAGACAGTGTGACTGTGTAGGCTCAGGTCCCTGTATGAGTTTGATGATATGGATAGATTCAATTGAATGTAATCTACTGTTTACTTGTACCGTCTCTTTCTTGTCATAACTTACCTGCGAGTGGGGCTTGTGGATGTGGCTCCTGGCTGGGCAGGAGGGCGTCCCCGGGTTGAGTGGAGAACAGGTGACCTCTGGTTCCCAGCTCGACAAAGGGGAGGTCAAAGGTCAAAGCTCAGAGGGCACAGCCTCAAGGGTCTGAGGTGAAGAGGCAGGGCTTGTCAGAGCGGGCAGCAGGCTGATCAGGCCCCCTTGGCATTGCTGAGGACTGTATGTGTGAGCTTTTGTGTGTGTATGTATGTATGTGGGTGTGTAGGTATATGTGTGGGGAGGGGGAAGGGGGGGTGTGGTTTAGTTTTAGGACTCTGCCTTGACTTGGTACGCTCTGGCACTGCAGAGAAAGACAGAAAGAGACACAGGAGGAGAAAAAGGTTGTTAATTGAACATCGATACTGCATGTCCATTATAAAGAACTTCAAAGACAAGAGCCGCGATCGTCACCAAGAGGTTTGGAGTGAGATTGTGTCTAGTAGGGATGCACAATAACTGATAATTACCTGCTTCTCATGGCTGATACCAATAAGATTACTGATAAGTTAACATTCTGTAACTTAAAAATAAGTTCATATGACGATGACGAAGTTTATGCACACCTAAGGGCAAGAAAGGCTCAGATGTAGTGGGCAAAAATGGATTATTTAATATTCACCAAACCAAATCTAAGTGACATCAGTATTAAAACAAAAACAAAGAACAATTCTGACTCCTCTTTCATTTTTTTTTTCTCGAAAAGTAGTGACCAAAGTAGTGACATACTACAAGCACTAGTAACTACAATTATAACAGTTATTGGTATAATCACAGTAATGTGCCGAAAATGTTCAAAACTACTGATACACACACTGAAATAATTTCCCCAAATGTATATTGAAAACCTCTCAATGAATTAGAAATGACATCATTCATTGATGCAAAACAAACCCAGATTTTGTGCTGCGCCTGAGTCAGGAGACTGCTGCTAACTTTGGTTGATGGCTGACAACAATAACTGCGATAATCAAACACGCTAATTAATGATGATTAATATTTGAACAGTAATACTAATCTTTTAGAATATGATCAGTTTTTCATGGAACTGGTAATAGTTTTATCCCTAGTTCTTTTTTTATTTATATAAATATATATAGGGGCTTTTATGCCTTTATTTTGATAGTATAGCTGAAGAGTGGGCAGGAAAGGGGGTGAAGAGTGAGGGGATGACATGCAGCAAAGGGCCACAGGCGGGAGTCGAACCAGCAGCTGCTACAGAGGACTGACAGCCTCCATACATGGCGCTGGTGCTCTACCAACTGAGCTAAACGACTGCCCCTTATCCCTAGTTCTTGGGCATTTCCTTTGCCTTGATGCACAGTTAGATTTTAGAAGAGGTGCAAGCCAGCCCCGCTGGAAGCTACAGTACAGCTATAGATGCCAATTCAATGATGTTATGGAAATTAATTGAGAGCCTTTTTGACTCAATGAACGAAGCTTTATCCGTTTCTTCTGTTCTCTTTCTATGGTTTAAGAAGACTTATTATTCATATCTCTCCTTGTTCCTGCTTCTGGCACACTGGAGAGTGAGACAAGTACATGAGTCGACTACGTTAGTCAGCAAAGTAGCATGAAGGAGAACTGAGAGGGAGACTGACCACCCTGCACACCTTCTCTTCTTGAGGGGGGATGAATGTGTAAGGGTTAGACTAGATTAGGGTTATACAACAAGCTTAAAGCTGGCAGCATTGCCCTAGGACGCCATGGCAAGCAAAACCTCTTATCCTACAGTAGAGAAAAAGAAGGAACAAAGACAGTAAGAGACAGCGCGAGTCAGAAAACAATAAGAAGGCAAAGGCACAAATCGACAGAGAGGAGGACGACACAGACATCCTTCAGTAAAAGTGGACCTGTGTATTTGACAGCAAGCAGAAAAGTGTGTGTGCGTGTCTCCTGACCTTTCTTAGTGCAGGTTAACAAGTGTGTTCACTCTCTCTGCCTGCTGCAGCAGTACACAGGTCTATTTATAAACCTTCAGTTCAAATAGCAACCACTCCGTTCACTAGCCAATATGATAAGAGAGCAAACAAATCCATGTGTGGACAATGGGCAAGAGTGCAGATGCGATGAAGCATGTATGTGTTGCAAGTTTGGAGCATGTGTTGCAAGTTCTTGATTCTAATAGTCAATGTGCAGTGGCATGTTTATTGTAGTAAGAATGACCTTATTAAAACGAGACAAAATAATCCAACTACTACAAATCATACCAGTTTCTCTCAGGCACACAAAACAGAAACCAATGGTAGAGGCTAAAAGCCTGCATACTGACCAGATGCACTTAACTGAGGCCAAACTCCACCTTTGCTAACTCACAGCTCACTAGCTAAACCTGGGCGCATTGCCAGCATCTAAACATAAAGCCTGCCAGAAGCTGCTTAGACATCCTCTGGAACCAATCAAAAAACACAGACAGCACAATGATATCATCATTACAAATACTCTTATACAAAAGTGGTCCAAAAGTATCTTAAACAAGACACATAATCCAAAAGACAAGAAAGCTAAGAAGTAGCGGAGAGCGTTAGAGCGTTGACTGTAGGATTGACCTGCTCCCTCTAGCAGCTGTGGCACTCAAAGGGCAAGCCCCTTCCAGCAAACAGAGTTGTTTACTTCCATGGATCTTGACTCAACCTTTCTACATGGAAACACCTCTGTCAACCCCAAAGCATCTAATTCAAAGCGGCCACACAGGGAAAAACACTTAACCTTATAAGGCAGTACAAATCAAAGTCATTTAGAAAGATGTTCAACACTTTACTTAAGACATTATTGGTTGGCAGTGAACACTTTTGGGGAAGGTTATGATTTTTCTGACCCGTGTTACAGTATAAAATTAAATAATTTTCCATAAATTAAACTCCTAGTCTGCACTTGCTGTACATAACATTGGGTACATGAGCTGACATGATCAGTCAATTAATCAATTAGTTAATCAATAATAATCATACATTTTTGCTTGAAACATGACAACTTAATCATTAGTTGATTGCCAAAATGGTTCACATTTGGTGGTTCTTGTTTCCCAAAGTGAGGATCTGGTTCTTTTCTTTGTGTTATGTGATAGAAAGTCAATACCTTTAGGTTAAGAATTATTTGTCAGACAAAACAAGTAACCTTATGTAATAAATAACTAAAATGACTGTTGTGTCTTATGTTTGTAAAGTAGCCCAATTTTCAAAAGTATCAGGGTTTTCAAATGGAAGGCCTATTTATTTTTTTAGCTAGTGATCACAACACACATCACTATTTTTAATGATCTGAAAACTTTAAACATCACTTAGCACTGGTGTGGATAAGCGTGTTCTTTGCCACTGCTCAGTACATACAGTACAATTTGTTCCTCCTTCCCCCTGCTTCCATCTGAGAACGGCTTTCATGAGGGCCCCTGGAGTTGGCAGTAGCTCGACTGCTGCTATCATCTTACAGACAGACAGAGCAAGTTTTGGAGGGGGGTATAGGGACAAGACACAAACACAGAGTGTGGCTGGTGGGGAGAGAGACCGAGAAATGTGACGAATAGAATAGGAAAAAACAGATGATAGCAAGGTAAGGAGGAGGGAAGAGAGAAGTGGAATGTGAAAAAGGAGGGACAAAGCAGCAGAGGAGCCTGTCATTGAAGTTGATGTGAAAGGAATGCAGCTGCAGCTTCTAACATGTATAAAAAGCAAAGAGGTCAACTTCCTGAAGTCAGCAGCACATGAACCCAGTACAACGTGTACTCCGTTCAACAAACAGATCAAGAAACTACAGAGTATGAAAGAGGCAAAGGGGCCAGCATTCTAAAATCTAGATGAGTGGAAAAGGATAAATAGAATTAACCATGTGTTTTGGCATTGTTTTTCTACCTTTCCTGTTACATAAACTAACCTGGAGAGTAGGAGTATAACAGAGGTGGATCTAAACCAAGGTACTGAATCTGAATAAACATGAAAGTCTGTTTTTGAGTGTGGCCATAAAAGACAGATCCTGTAATAAATACAAGTATATCTTTATGGATATTTGAAGCTATTTGTCCTGAATACTTGGAGAACTTTCCATACTACTAAATAGCAGGTGGACTGACATAAATCCAAAAGGAAACAAACATATAATCAAAACATAAACAAAAGCAAGGAGTGAAAATGAAATATTGTATGTTTTAGGTTCAGTGGTAGCTTGGTTGGCCTGATATTGTTTTAGATAATTTGTCATAAGTTTAAAAAGTGATGAACAATTACTGGAGGCACCGACCATTCACACAACAAATGTTAGCAAATGGACAAATAATGCATTTTACAAGCTTTGCACTGTTTGACTTGACTGTCTAAACCACTACATGCTGTGACTGTCAACTGAACATTGCTTTTAGCTAAACACAGTTTTCACGTGTCCTGCTGTTGCTATGCAACTGCAAAATCTATTTGAAGCATGGTGCTTTGTTGCCAAAAGCTGACATATTCTTTAACATCATTTGCATGCCAGTGAAACACATCAGGCCCTCAGCAACAAGCCTCAATGTTGAATATGACAAAAAAAAAAATGGTTGGACTACGAGTGGGTGGTGTAATGGGTATAAAAAGCACACAGGTACAGATATGCAACATTATTTGGATTATAGATGTTAGTCCTGGTATAAAATGGATTTCCTGTCACATCACTCCAAGCATAGCTCAAGCATTAGTGCACTCACTGCACTTTATGTTAAATAAAATGCACACATGGGTTGTATTAAAAAGTGGGTGAAGAAATAAGAGACAGAATGTACAGCATGTCTGGCATTAAATTACGTCGGAGCAAAAACTCCACATACATGGACATGTTTCTCCATCCTCTAAAGTACTGTGTTCGTAAATCTGCTCCAGCTCAGGCACAAGCACAAAGTCAAACATTCTTCATACTCACGGACATGTTTCCCCAAGAGGGATTTACAAAGTACTGCTTAATTTTGAGGACATGCAGTATTGGCTCCTGAAACTGTACACACTATACCTACAGTGCATTATTAGAGATTTAAAAAGACTATTTATGTATAATCTTTAAATGTTGCTCAATTTACTCCTTGTTGAGTCAAACCCATCCAAAATCTATTCTCTGGAGCTGAACTAACCAGTAAAGGAGCCTCCTCTTGGGAAGGCCCTGTTGTCATGGTTACATTCCTAAACACTCCCAATTGCTCTGGGCTTGTCCGAGCAAGGTGACATCAGCGCAAGAAGCACATGCCAGCGTCTTTCTCTCTCAAACATGCAAAACTCCTTATGAACCAATAGAAAAGCAGCCTGCATCTTTCCTGATCAACATGAAGGATTAAAAAGTTTGAGCTGATGCGACATTTACTGGAATGCATGTTAAAAATGTGTTGTACGTATCTGCATCCCTTTCAAAACAGTATGCAGCACATGAGACTGCATGTGCAGTGTGTGTGTGGGAGCAGATAAGAGCACTTGTCACATGGTCCACCGCCATCATGCCAACTTTGGGAGTGGTCTGGAGGGGCACACACACATACGGACTGATCTCAAACTAAGTGCAACGTACACAAAAGCACAAGCTTCAGTTTTTGTTTGAGACTCATGAGCGGGTTTGTACATTATTCAGTCATCCTTTTGACTTTAGAGTCACCTGTCCACCCACACGCAGAATGGTAGTGGTTGTCACCAGGTATGCTTGGGCATTTTTATGAACTCTACCAATTAGGGTTGGGCTGATGGACGATGGCATCATCAATCGACCACTGAGCCCTCTACCACTGTAATATTGTGATTTAAAAACCCTCTCTATCTGAGGCAGTGTGTCTCCTCAGAGTTGCCATGGAGTTGTTGCCCAAGTTCAGATTCTGACTTGTCAGAGAGAAAATAAAAAGAAGCTGCTGTTGCTGCTGCTCACTACACGACATCTCCAAGTCGTGTTTATTATTTTCTTTTTGAACACAACTAAGTTATGGACACTTGGTGCTAAGGTGAAGACCCTTTCAGGGGCCTGGGTCTGTACTGTCTGGAGAATAAGATTTGTAGGCCAGGACATGTCTGCAGCACTACAATACTTGATTATAATGCTGTTTTGTCACACATTTTTCCTTTTTCGATAATATAATTTCTAATAACTTTGATAATGATTTAATTGGGTCACTGGGAGATTTATGAAAGTCCAGTATGGGCATATTTTGTTGTTTTACATTGCGGCAATTTCTATCATTTATGGGCAGATTCATGTCTCTACACTAAACAGCGGCACTGATGGTTGTGAAACTGTTCTATGCTTACAGAACTTCTATCTACTGTAGGCTGCTACTTTGGCACATTACAAGCCAGTGTTAATTCATTATTTTCTTTTTCTGGAAATGGCTTCATTACTGGAGATTTCATCAGCCAGTTTCAATCCTGCTGGTGATCACACTGCATCTGTTTGCATTTTTTTAATCACTGATACAAAATTAAGAATGAAAGTACTGCTTAGGAGTATAAATAATGAGATTCACTCTAAGCATTTAATTAAAGTTATGCACATTTGTTCTCTGTGTTGTAACTACGCTGTAACTAATTATTTTCATCTCAACTGATCTGCCGGTTATTTCCTTGATTAATCAATCAATTGTTTGGCCTATACAATGTCAGAAAATAGAGAAAAAAGCCCCCCTTACAGACTTTTGGCATCTTTGCTAGAAAACTATTCAAATTAATCAATTATCACAACTGGTGCCAAATAATTAGTGGTGCTGCACTACTAGCATGCATGCTGAAAAACAGACTTGTGTCATATTCATACTAGACTGAGGACCAAAGATAATCAAACTGATGCATGCTACAGAGCTGCTGGCAAATCAGCCTATAGAAATTAGCTATAATAAGACACCTGAGTATAGATTCTTCCAGAGGAACAATGATTACACTCTTGTTATTGTATAACTATTATCTGGGGGGGAAGAGCTTCCATGACGATAAATGACTGCACCAGCTCACAGTGGTGCTACAGAGACTTAAACTGTCCGACCTCCTTGTCTGTACTGGGACACATCAACTTATCTAACAATATAGGGAGAGGGTAAGACGAGGGAGACAGTCGACAGCGGTGGAGAGGAGTGAAAACAAAAGCAAGAGACACAGAGGACAACTGAAACAAAGACACACTCAAGGTCAGAGGTAGACACTATCAGACTTCCTGCCTACGCTAGCCATGACAGTAGTTTCAGCTGTAACAGTAGTAGGCTCGTACAAACAGGGCTCAATGGAAACTGTAACAGCAATTCAAATGGAAAACGCTACTACGTCACATGGCAAAGTACACCAGCGCTGTCATAAGAGCAAAGCACACTGCACCAGTGGGGCAGACAAACAGAGATAGAACACAGACCATGCAAGGAAGAAAAAACGTTGGAAAAATAAACATTTCAATATTTTGCAACTCATGAACGCTGCATAGCTGAAATGGACAAATAGTTTAAAATTAGACAATAGGAGTTGATGTGAGCCAAGCAGTTTGTGGATTTTCTTAAGTCTTCTGGCAGTTGAGTGTGTTTTGCTATTTTATACTGAGCCAATTTCTGGCATGTATTGCCAAAATCTTGTCTCGACACAAAACTGCAGCACGAATGGCTGTCAAACTATTTTAAGCTTATAGTTAGGGCTGCGTGACATGGTATAAAACACCACAGCAGGTCGCCATAATGATGTTTTGTGACACATTTTGATCACCCTATATCAAAATATTGCAGGTTCTGCGATTTGAATATTGCACTTGGGCATACTGAAATTTTCACAATATTTCGATTAATTGTGCAGCCTAACTTACAGTGATCCATCTTTTTAGATACTATTTGGTTATTATGCAATGCATTTATTGTTCAAAATGCAAAATGCATGTGTTTTTAGCAGCACATTTCTCATTATAGAATAACTGCAAATGCAAATCAAACCCACAGCTCCGGGCAACACAGAAGCCATGACATCTTCTCTCACCTTTTGACCAGACCTGTATCTTCTTATCCTCCTTCCTCGTCACACTCTCCGTCTCTCTCTCTCTTCCATCCACTGTTCTTCCCTCTATGGGTATGTTCCCTGTGTAAACCAAGGAGAAAATACCATTATTTCCTATTGTAACTAGTGTTGTATTTTGTGTTTTATGTGGCACAATAACAATAGTGTACATTGCTTATGCAGCTTTACAAACATGTATGAACTAGGGCTTGGGCTAAACTGACCTCAGGGAGTCAGTAATTTTTTGGTTACTATTTGATGTACTGAGATAAGCTAGTTGCCATCGAAACGGGTCACAAAACTGCCACCATCCAAATGCTGATAAAATATGCAAGTGGCTGGTAGATATGCTTCACTCACTGACTAAAGAAATGTTAACCTATTGAGTGGTTGTAAAAAAAATGCTAAACAGAACATTCACAAGCCATATTGCCGGTTGCCAAAAAGTTAATTTTGCACCCTGCATTCAAACAAAGTATGAGAGAACAGAAAATTAATCATAGCAGATGAGGATCTCCTGCAAAAATCAGTGATATCATTCATGTTGTACACAAATAGATAGCATAAGTAAAGTCATGTTATTCCTCAAGAAAACATCATTTACTTATAAGGACAATGTAAAGCTGTTGTGTCTTGTTTTTTTTTTAAACTGATTGTTATGTATGAGATTTATATTTAAGCTGAGCTTAGAAACATTTAATAGAAAACACATAAATGTAAACCCTGTGTGTGAACATTTGAGATGGCGGCCATCTCACTTCATGATTTTATCACAGAAATGAGTGCTGTTATATCAAAAGGCCACTGACAGCCAACGGAAAATTTAATTACTGTCCAGCCACTGTCGGCACATGTAGTGGTCATTGTCATGACAATAAAAATTTGAGTGGAACCAGTTTTAGACAGCAACTCTACTAATCAAACATTTAAGTAGTTCATAAAGTAGAAAAAGGGAAAGGGATTTGAACTGCTGGTCAAACAAAATAATCAAGTTCAATGTGGGCTTTGGAAAATTTCCATGATTTTCTGTGGTCTAATTAATTAAACTGAAAAATATAATGAAAATAATCATCAGTTGCAGCACTTGTATAATAACTTTCTTTATGGCACTGTGCTTTGGTCACACTGAGTTTTTTAAGAGGTAAAGCCGTTTTGCATTACTTATTGCTTGTACTGAAAGTAATACTAGTAGTATTACACTAGTTACATTGCCCAGCAACAATATGAAACAAGATTAAAATATCCGGCTGCAAAATATAAAAACTGGTGTACTTTTACATTTGTAATAAAAAAAACATTACAGTCTTGGCTGATTAGAATATTAGTCTTTTGGGCTCCCAAAAAGAAATAAGCTCTTCCTATTAGTGTCCTATTGGTTTGTAATCGGTCCGTGGCTTCTCCCTCAGTGAGTGTTAAGTTCAGCTGCTCTGGGCCCGGTGGGTGTGCCATTTAGCCTGCAGGAGAAAGCTGCAGGCTGCAGTCTAATCCGATAATGGGATTACAGCACAGCACTTACCTTAGCTATAAACAGACAGACGTACAGAGATGCTGAAACAACTCAGACACCATGGCTGCAACATTAAATGCATTATCGTTTGGCCACTTTTGACACATTTAGTTTGATATTTGCAAATTGGCGCATAGAATATTGAAATGTTGTTATTGTAACTGCCAACGGAAAAAGATGCTGATATAAGATGCAGCATTAAAAATGCAATAAAATGTTTAGTATGCTGGAAAGATTTACTGCATTATAGAATGAAGACGCAAAAATCTTCAGTAACTAAAACTTGGTTTTCACAGAATAATTTAACATAAAATGTAAAAAAGAAAAATAAATAAATAAATAAATAACCTGGAACAGGCAGAGAATGTCAGCATCAGCTATGCGAAATCTAATGGGTATTTTATTATCAAGTCAGCGGTAGACAGTTGAAAATCACTTAATAAACATTTACAGAGATGCTGAACAATATGCGTTGCCCCAGTGAAAAAACATAAAAACCTGCAGATATTACCAACAGTGCTGAGCTGCTGTGAGCAGCAGTGCTCAGACCTGATGCTACAGCTGTATGTTCATAGGACATCTTTATAAGATGTGTCTGTGCTCATGTCATGGCTAGTTATCACATCTGTGATGGCACATGCTGAAAGTTACATACAGGTTATGGAACAACATATGCTTTTTTTAATGGACGTCCCTGCTTATTTCAGCAGGACAATGCCAAGAACAATTCTGCATTTGTTAGAGTGTGGCTTTGAAGTAAAAGAGTGTGGGTACTAGACTGGCCGGCCTGCAGTCCAGACCTGCTCTCCATTGACAGTCTGGCAAAGAGATTATTGGGATGCACTGCTGTCACAAAAGTCCGAAGTGTTAAGTTGGTGCACCTAAGGAAGGCTTATATTTCCCTAAAACAATTCTGGTCAATGTGGATAACTGACAAATGAAATCACCTGTTTGCCTTAATCTAACCACAAATGTATACACAGTTTTGTCCTTTTTCTGCTACCACCCTCAGTCACCACCTTCTTCCCGCTGTTCCCACACTCGCTCCCCCTCCTTCCTCCACTCCTTTCCAACCATCAAGTGCTTCAGCAGATGGTTCTGGGTTCAACAACAACAACAGAAGAGCATGGTGGGGGCCCTCCTGGAGTGCCCACATACACACCATGGACAGCATCTGTTTATGAATGGGCTGACAATTGCCCATCCCCCGACAGCTACAGCTGACGGGAGGGGGGGTGGGGGGGGCACAGCAAGTCACCAAAAGCAAAAGAAGGGATAAAGAGAAACAAGGCAGTCACAGCAAGGGGAGGGAGAGGGGCAACAAAGTTGCAATTGCTCTTATGTTTTATTTTTCCTTTTCTAGCGCCAGGTGGTATAGAAAATTTGAAAAAAATGCCAGAAAGCGAAATCATTCAAGACCCTATCCTGTCTGTAAACAGCTAACATGTATCATTATATCGGCTATTAAAAGCTGGCTTCAAAAAGTTTAATGGTAAGACTTTTTTCCTATAAGAACTTTCTTGAACTGTCAAAAAGAAACAAAACATTATTTTAATAATTAGCCATTTTTAACCAAAGAAAAGATGTGTGAAATCATTTTATCACCTGCCAGGGTTACGAATTTTGTGCAGCAAACAACCAAATTTTCATTGATGATTATTCTGTTGATTAATTAATAATTTAGTGCAATGTTGAAATAGAGAAAAAGCTCCTAGATCCCAAGATGGCAAGGTGTCATCTTCATTTTGCTTATTTCGCCTCATCAACAATCTAAAACTTAGAGATAACCAAGATACTTAATCATATGTAAGGATTTGCAACTTACATAAAATAAATATTAACACATGTCTGACAACTGGTTGGTTGGAAAATGTCTTCAGCGATTACTTGATTAATTTTCTGATGGTCAATCGATTAATTAGTTCACAAACAACTAATCCCCTTTTCTACACACATGCTGGCTTGACTCTGATTTGGCACATCAGCCCAGCACATCAGGGATTTGCACATCCATTTCAATAGGGTTACCTGCTTGAAGGTGTGTCTTAATTAAATGTTTATCCTCTGTTTTACAGGAACTCAACAAACGAATAATAGTTAATGAATTTAACACAATAAAATAATATATAAAAATAAAAATAAACATCGACTTTTCATCAGTAGTAACTAAACAAGACTCCTGACTCGTGACTCCAGCTGAAAGTGAATTAAGCAGGTATCTGAAACCACAAACAGCAACGCAGATAGAAACTAAACATGAAACCACAGATATTTAGTTAGAAGCTACAAAAGAACTGTTAGCTGAACACACAGAGACCTTGAAAAACCTCTTTCTCTCTGGTGTTTCTACATAGACATGAGTTGAGTCCTGCAGCACACACTTGTTTGAAGGGGGAAAATGGAGGACATCAAAGGTTGGCTGCTATAGGCGAGAGACAACTACAGCCCACTTGGAGATGGGCTGGGCGCCCATTAAATAAACTAAATATCTTTGATTTTGGACTGACAAAACAAGATATTTACAGGCATCACATTGGACTAGGATGGACATTTTTTATAGACGTTACTGCCCCAAATTGACAAGACAATTAACATAAATTTGTTGTTTTTTGATAACCAATAATCAATGAAACAATTTGTACAAGGGCAAGCAAAAACTGACTTCAGGCCATTTCTGAGCCACTTGCCCATCTGGTCAAGTGAAAAAAAATAAATAAACAAAATAAAATAATGTTGAACCCTGAAGCTGCCAAATTCTTAGATGTAGACTGTTATTCAAACTGAACTTTGCGGTTTGTATTTAATTTTTCACTGGTGCCTGTTGCTACCTGCTTCTATACCTGCACCAAACCAGCCTGCCATGATTTTTGGATGCAGGGCTTTTCGCAGTCTGAAAACAACACTAGTGGATGCCCACATTAGCCATCACCATAATAAGTCAAGCCTGCAGGTGAGGTATAAGTCTGTGTGTCAGGGCAAGTGTCCGGGTTCAAGAGGGTGGAGTCATTGAGGAAAAATATTACATACACAGGTGCTGTCCCTGGTCAGCAGTGGCAGCTCACTCAAGTAAGAAATAATTACTTTGGTATCATTTTCTTCACTGATATTTACTACCTGACAAATGTAGTTCAGCTATTACGTTTTGCTATATTCTGTATTTCATACTATGCCATCATTCAAAACATGCAGTAACCCGATCATCAATAGTCCTTCCATCTAGGCCACTGAGAGATAAGTACATGTGCTTAACACGTGTTTTCTGTTATTGTTCTTTATTGGGTTTGTTAATGTACAACAATGATAAACCAGGCCAGTAATATAACCGTTTTCCGTTTACCTGAATGACTAGGTACTTAAGAAAAACATTATCCATCCTCAGTAAGTTCAGTATATACAAAACTGCAGTTATTATATTCACTGTTATGTTCTTTAGAGTTGTGAGCTGTGTTGCCTAGAAGAGATTAATAAATGTCAGTGTATCTAACCAATGTGGAACAATACATCAACACCAGGTAAATCAAAAATGTATGTCAAAGCTCACAAACAAGCAATAGTTCACTGACTTTTCGCAAATCAATCATTCAACTGATTCACTTTCCAAGCAAACATGCAAAAAGCTTGCTTGTATTGACCTATTAAATGTGCGCATTTTCTGCTTTATATCATAATAAACTGAATATTTGGGCAGTTTGACTATTTGTGGGACAAAACCAGCAATTTGGATATGTCACTTTGAGCTCTGGATTGGAGTAAACAATCAGCATATTAATCGATTAAAAAAATACTAGTTGGTTGACACCATAGACTGTAGTATACTGTTGGCCATGGACTAAATTCCATGTCATATCAACCACAAAGTAAAACAACTTTTATCATGTTGCCTTATCTTACAACAACTTCCATTTGCTACCATTTTCACTCTAACATGCAAATCACTGGACTGATGAAAGGGAATCACTTTCCAAAAATATCTCATCTCTAAATATGGTCTTTGTTGTGTTAAAGAGGATAAAATAACAATGTGGACAGCTGATTCCACTATTAAGCACATACTTCTTGGTTTTTCCATCTTGAGACAGAGGGAGGGCTGAGAGGGATAAAGAGCAGCAGACTGATGAAAGATGACCAAAATAGTTGTAAAAGGTCACTTGCAATGCCATGTACAGCACAATACATTAGAGCCCAATAAGTACAGTTGACACACACTTTCTTGGCTTCACAGAGGTGCAGAGTTTTTCGACACTTTAGTCTGTCTGTAAGTCAGGTAAACAAAGTACAATTCTCTGAACCCTGTCTCCCTCATTCTCTATTAGCTCTAGGGTATCTGCTACATTCAGTTAAGTTTAAAGCTACTTCTGCTCTCCCCTTCTGAGATTCCCCGTGTAGCACAGATTTCACTGCCACCCACTTGCCTCTTCTGTGAACCCATTCCTGCCTGCTGTCAAATAAAGCTGAAAGACTTAAAAATAATCAAACTATATTTGGGTTTCTGAGGAGGAGAGATCAGAAATCAGAGGCTTTAGACGACTGCATCCTAAGACCCCGTAGGAGTGTTTCTCACTCCCAGAAGTGAGTCATGCGCTGAAGCCAGCAAAGACTTTTAAATTTATAGGAGACTGAGTATTGATTACATCTGTAGCCTTGTGGAAGTAGCCGTTTTCACACAAACACCCCAGACATACACCCAAACATAAACTGGTAGACATGAGCATCCAAAAAACATACACTCACAAGAGCTCGTCTGTCCCTGAAGAACAAAAGCCAGAGGGTAGCCGCGTGGCTAATTTGCATGTATAACACCACATCATTTGCATCAATTTGCATTAGCATGTTCTCACAGAGGCTGAACACTGGAGGCTCCATCCAGGGAAGCCATCACTCAATTAGTGAATGACAACAAGCATGTCCTCATCACACACAGCCCAACAGCGAAGGCTTTGTAATTGCAAGATGTGATATTTTCTGCCTGCATCACACCTGTCGTTTCAACAGTGCAGTCAAAATCAGGCTGGTTCATTTCAGGTCATGGTAACTCAACAAAGGCAATGTAATGTTTCTGGCTGAAAAAAGCTATTAAATTTCACTGCTGGCAGAGGAGGGTGCGGCAAGGTGTCAATCAAAGTGTTTATTTTTTTTTATTTTGCAGGTTTCTAAGATACAGGTTGAAGATTTGTTTAGTTTTTTTTTTTTTTTAGACAACTAAATCAAAGAACAAAGGCAAGCGTTCTTTCTTGTAAACTGTACTGTTAATTAAATGTATCTAACTATAAGTGGGCACTGTCCAATAAAGGAAAATAGGACATGAACTGTTACAAGCGGTTATGCCAAACTATATTTAGAAAAGTGCAATTCTTTGCCATAAGTGAACATGTGGTATCATATACCCTGAGACTGCATTGTGTGTGAGGGAAAAAAAGAGTCTAGTCTGACAATACTGCTAGACTGAAATATTTGAATACTCTAAAGCCTAAACATTTTGTTTCAATCTCAAACCGTTATACCAGAGATAAAACAGAATGCTTATACCCTTTTCCAACAGCTCACAATGTCAGCTACGCTAATTTGCTCTAAACTGCAAAGCCAAAGACACCATCACCCATCCACACAGCTTAACAACATGCTCACCTAAAATTGCCTCTGTGTGGATTGCATCCTGTCTGAGCTTAAACAGGTCCGCAGCACCGAATACTCAATTTCTGCTTCAATCTCATGACCATTTGCAGGTGTGGCTTTACTGCTCAGAGGGGCAATGGTCAACTACCAGATCCCCAACCAATATAGCAATGTTGCAACACCTTAGGAATTTATAGCACTGCCGTATTAAATTCCAAATAGGACAATCTCAAGATGGCCATTTCAGCATGGAGTCACCGCTACAGCTTCAACACATCATTAAACCCTTGTGATATTTTAGACAAGAATGAAAACATGTTTAGAGAACGAAAACATGTTTAGAGAACAATTCGCGGAATTGAGTCAGACAACAAAAACTGAAAGTGAAGCTAAACAGCACATTGGAAAACAATACTAGTCACAGGCAGCTAATTACACATTACTCTTTCCATTGTATTATGATTAAGAATGCAACAGGCCCATAAGCAATAGACTAGATCTGTGAGTATCTGTGAGCAAGCTGGACAGTGAGCCTGTGACTCACAGTTGAGTTTTGCTTATGTATAACTGAAGGGCTTCAAAGTATGAGTTCTGAACACTTATTCAGTTTTTGTACGGAAGGATGAAATCCTCACTGGTGCCACAAATGCTGTAAGTGTATTAAATTTATGATACTATGGTTTGCCTTTTATAGAAACATTCATCAAATGCCATTTGTAAACTTAAGGACATAAAAGCAAAACTACTTCCCAAAAGCTATGAACTAAAACAGAAATTACCTCAAGCAACACTGTACTGTCAGCAGTGTGTTATTTATGGAACAGTAACAGAGTTGTTCTGCCTAAATTTATGTAATAAGAAATTACCTCTATTTAAAAAGATACCTAGGCCAGAATTAAAGTGTGTTAGAGTAGGTATTGAATGTGCACTGTGTTTTTTCCCAGATTAAATTAAACATGATTCCCATGAGACTAATCATTTAACATTTAATGTGGAAGACTCAGAAGCAACAGACCCGCAAAAGTGACAGATGGAAAAAAAATCATGTTGCTATACATACAAGGGTAATAATATAGTTTCCCCCTTACATTACTTCAGCAGCAGTCACTCCCACATACTCCCACACACAGCTGGAAAATAGGTCCCAAGGCTGGGAAAATGTAAAACATCACCAACAGACTTTAACAACCAACCCAAAACAAACCAGAATAATAGAATACTTTACACAGCCCTTAGTTAAATACATTTTCTAAACCAGGAAACACAACAAATACATTAAATAAGATGTTTCAGAATCTGGACTACATCAGCTTTAAAAACACGGCAGTTGAGAACATCTCCTGTTTGTACAACATCCCTTGAAAACAACAGACACCTTTGGAAATGAGAAGGAGGCACGATGATGCACTTGCTCTCTATATTTACACACAATCAAAAAACCCAATTCTGGAAATTGAGCATGATAACAAGATTCATAAAAAGATTTAGGCTCTAAAAACAAAAAACAGATTAAACACAGCCCTTAGAGTGGGTTGATGGGCGAGTTGTGGTCCATGGCTCTATTGTGTGCCTGCATGTAGACCAACTGTATGGACACAATGAGCTGCACAAACACCTCTCCACACACAAAACATCAGGACTCTGGCTTCTCATTTAGCGATTTTAAAACAGCAAAGCTTACTCAGCACAATGCGGCCTAGACCAACCCAGACCCTCCAATTCAATTCAAACGGAACTGCATGTGCTTGCATAAGCAGCAGCTGCCCATCCCCTGTCCCCCTGTCCCCCTGACCCACACACACCCCTTTAGAAGCCCACTACACACAGACACACACCGCTTGTGCTATCATCTAAAGAAAAATGATTGAAAGGTGCTGTACACTTATTCTTAAAATACAGGTGTCCATATATTTATGGTGGCACACTCACCTGTTAAGATGCTTCAGCTTCTTTGGTGGCAACAGCTTCCAATTCCAAATCTCTGAAAAACAAAGACGAGATAAGAAGGTTAATCTCTCAGAAATCATTTACCTAACCAAACCTCAATTATAAACAAAAGATACCTTGCCTGTGGGTGTTACACACTTTTATTGGTTGGCTGTGATTAAACAACACCTTGTAAAAGCTACATGTGAGAGGGTTACAGACAGGTACTAAACCTGAAATGGTAAACATAACTTTATATGAATTAATTATTGATGGTGCACAAGTTAAAAGACACACCTCACCCACGTTATCTATGCAAAGACAATCACACACAAACAAACATGTGAGACTCTGTAATTGCTGCATGAAAAGTATGTCAATTAGTCAATGTGGACATGCAGGTTGAACTGCATAACAGGGCAATGCATGATCAGAACCTCTTAAAGCTGAGGCCCTACAAGGTGAAGAGAGAATGTGTGTGTGTCTGAGAATGACAGATAAAGAGTGAGAGTGTGTGTGTAGGTCAGAGTTACAGCTCGGGTCCTGATCGGCCATTATCTCAGCTGTTGCCTGACTTACAGCTTAACCAACATGGCTTCTCTCGAGCCTGGTATTTTTCCAGCCCGAGCCAAGACCAACAATGGCCTTAGCAGGGCATCCAATTACAGTCGATGCAATTAAATTATTATGTGCCTTAGTTGTGTCTGCAGCGTCGTCGGGCCAGTGTAAAAAGTTAGGTGGATACGACTGCAAAACCAGCATAGCGGAGGTCTAGTACGGTCGTGTCTACAAGGGATCCCCAGACCCGCGCACGATCTCGCGAGAGTGATAATTTTAACCTCAACCATGATCTTTCTTTAACACTAGCAGAATGTTTTTGTTCTTAAATCTAGCCAGATCTCAACTGCAGCGCTGTCACATTATAAAACATAATTATTTTGTACAATGCCCACGACTGAAAAACAATGCATACAAATCTCGCGAAAGTTTCTCAAATCAAGGGTTCCCATCTTGAAACCAGTGATAAGCTAACCAGCTGCTGTGTCTTGCTGCCGACAGAGGGGGTTAAACGCTCTCTCCGAAATACAACTCTGCAGGTTCACGGTTTCACCACCAAAAATATATGGATATTACGTTTCACCACCAAATTTGATAAATTTAACAACATTACAACAATTTTGTCCCCTGTGCAAGTCGCAAAAAAACCGTGCATTGAGTCGGAGTCACCGCCAAGCAACCTACGTCGTCAAATTAGCATGCCTGCTAATGCTAGCTACATGCTAACGTAACGAAGACGCTAGTTAACTTACCCGGTCTTATTTAAAACGTAGTGCTTGTGGTACTTTAGTATACTCAGTGGTCAATGTAATCCACAAACAATACCATTCCAGGGATAAACAAACCCTAGAAACATTAGTACCTAACCAAATACAAAATACTCCCTTTTGACAGATATGTACGCACAGCTGGCGAGCTAAGGTTAACCAACGCTCGTACTGGTTAGCGTTAGCACAAGGTTAATCTGCCAACAAATACAAAGGTTTGTCTGTTAAATGCGTCTTGGTGTGTTCAGTCATCTGCAGGCAAACACAATCACTCGGTTAAACCAATGATGCCGTTTACGTTTGCAGATTGCGATGCAACCGAGCCGCCTTGACAAGTGCTAGCTGAACAGGATAGGGAGCTAGCTAGCTAGCTTAGCTCAGTCACGGCTAACTAAACAACAGCGGCTGCTCAACTTATCTACACCAGCCCCCGGTCTGCCTGCTCTGGGCTCTCTGTATACAGTCGCTCGACAAAAAGAAACCTTCATCTTGTAAGAAAACACCGTAAAAACAACCTTACCTCATTGAAATATAAAGTGCAACAGAGTGGAAAGGAAAGCCGGCTGTAAGGCTAAAAGAATTTTAACGCGTTTGCAGCATCTACGAGGGGAGGCATCCGTCCTGCATGATCGCCATTTTCTTAACTCGCTGCTGGCTAACCTTCTTTCGCTTGAGCGCTGTTTCCCCTCCTCTCTCTCTCTCCGCATTCACTTCAGCTATGACTGGTGTGTGTGTTTCTGGAGGGGGTAGACAGCGCAGGAAACGCATTCACCACTTCCTCTGACTGAGAAAACCAAACACCAGTCAAAGGTATTGAAATGATATCGAGAGGAGAGTAAAAGTATGTTCAAGGTAAGCAGCTCAGTCCCTTCAAATTAGTAAAGCCATGTTACCACGTTACCATGACCTAAAAACATTAATATAAATATAATATTTCTCCACACAGCTGAGAATACAATTCAGTGGAGATTGTCTGAATTTTTTCAAGTGGCCCATAATTAGTCAAATTAAACATACTGGGTCTAAAAATCAAGGAAATTATGTATAAAATATCCACCATATGTAAGTTTTTAACTGTGAAGACTGCATTCAACACTGAACAGTCAATTTTCACTTGGCATTTCCATCTACCTTTGTTAAGGGATACATCTAATTCATTTTAATTTAATTGTTGTCATTTAGACAACAAAATTTGCACCTTTTACAATTGAAAAGAAATTCACAAGTCACAATAACAGTAAAGTAGGCCTAAGATAAGATAAGATATTCCTTTATTAGTCCCACAGTGGGGAAATTTCGTCTACAGGAAATATTGGCATATTCAGTGTCAGTCTGTGGACCAGCACACCTGCTTTTGAACAGATCGACAGTAGGGGTGTCACAATATTCCAAATCCACAGTTCAATATGACTTTAAGTTTATTCAATTTATTCTGCGACAACTATCATTTACATTTTCAAATTCTTCTATACTATATCCTATACATACTATAAAGTACGGTTAAAAAAAAAAAAAAAGACTATAAACTGCATTAATGATTTATTCACTTGGAGAAAGATGCTCCCTCAGTCAAAGGATCCAGTCACATTCACCCTGCTGAAGTATCTTTGAGCAGAATACTCATCACTAATGTCTGCCTGTAGGTGTTTCTGACCTTCCCATGGAGGAGTAATCAAGTAAAATATTCAACGACCTTTGCAGTTTGCAGTACGATGGGTGCTTTTTTTAAGACCGTTTCAGATTTTATACTCTCTCTCTCTGTGTGTGTGTGTGTGTGTGTGTGTGTGTGTGTGTGTGTGCGTGTGTGTGTGTTGCATTGAACTTAAGACTCAGAGTGGATATTGTAACCCACTCTAAGCTCTATCCCTTAAAGCTGCTATAATGAATGTTCAGATTTTGTTGATTTTGGAGGCCCCTGTGGACAAAAGCAGAAGTGTTTCCATAGTAGTAACCACAAAATATATAATCAAAAAATAACAGTTATCTAAAGAAAAATCTCCTGCTTCTTTTTAACTGGCTCGTGTAAATGTAAACAGGCTCAACCAGGTGGCAACAAAAATGAAATAACCAGTCTTCTTGTGGATGGTAGAGTGGAGATGGTGTGGATGGTTAACTTACTGTATGTAGGCCATGTAAATGCATCACTAATAAATTGAGACTGATTTATAACCAGTGAAAAAATAAAATAATGAAAAATAATTATGTCATTCACATAATTTCCACTCTTCATGCCCAATTTCCACACCAAAACAATTGTAAAAAAAAAAATCCTCATTGAAACACCACTTCATTACATACTGAAGCTGCTGAACAATTAAGAACAACAAAACCAAAAACCTGAAAGCACCCAGCTGTGAGGTTATTTGTTTCCAACACGTACAAGCGACTCCTCAACATTTTTGTTTTGAGTGCACGTCTGAATGTATGTAGAATGGGGGAAATGAAAATATATGTCACACATGCAGACGTACAAATACAAAGAGAGTACCAACATTTCTCGACTGCTTAGTCACCCATGCTTGCCTTTGGCTGTTACATAAGAAAACAACCCCAAAAAGAGTTTTTAAAAAGAGACAGACAGAGACAAGAGAGGAGAGAGAGAAACAAATACGGCGTGGAATCTGCCAACTGCAACGTTCCACCAACCAGACAAAGGCTGTTGCTGCTTACAGGAGAGACCGGCAAATACGTGTGTGCAAAGCAATGACCATTGACCTACCAATGACAAAAACAACCCCCATCCTTGTGCACAAATTACCTCCCTTATCTGTGTGTATTTGACTGTGAGGGAAAGAGAGAGAGCTGTAGAGTTCATCTACTGCCAAGCAATTATTTTATTTGACCAGGTATCAAAGACAGGCAGATTAGATTGTACAGCGTGTAAAGTGGGTTACCTCTCAGTACCGGGGGGGCTGTTGCCAAATACTACCCAAATCTGTGTTTCCCAATAGATTTCTAATTGAGCTGCCGCTTGAAATTCAAAGATTTGAATCATCAGTCAGAGACCCCTCAGCTGACTGAGATTCTTCCAGGCAAGCGGTCGTTTTTCCTTTGTCAGTTTGTCAGTTACAACAGGATAATGCAGATAGAAGCTCAGAAAAGTGCACAGGAATAACATTTTACTGACGAATTATAAATAAGGAGAATATTAAATATATTTTTATATTACCACATTAAAAAAAAATCCACGTGCTGGTGGTTAACTGATGAGAAACAGTGAAACAAGTGGTTGGTAAACAGGTTTCAGCTCTTGTTATGTAGCTGTCATTGTATCCAGAGCAATGAAACAGCACGACAGCCAGTAAACGCACAGTGCAGATTAGGCTTCTTGTTTGCTTATGCTTGTTTTTACCACTGACAGGCTCAGATCGGTATCATAAGTGTCTGACAACATTATGGAAAGGATCTCTATGGTGAGAGACCTTTTTTTTTAAAGAGTAAGATACATTTTGTTTACCAGAAACAGCTGTTCTGTTGCTCTTGCCAAACTAACCAGACTCCCTTTGCAAGACTGTAATTTAAACATCATTATCACACACACAAAAAACCAAAGCCAACAAAAAAAAAACCTCACCAAAACCATATTAATAATAACTGGCAAATAAAAATTAACCACAGTATTAGAATGATGATTAGATGATTTTTTTGCTACTGTGCACCTAAAAGCCTAAAAGCCTAAAAGCTTTCTGATTTATTATTATTTTTTTATTAAAATTGGTCAAATCGTTTGAATAAGTAGGCCTAATTAAGTTTTCCTTCAGACACATTTTAAAGTATGCAATAATACTTTGCTTTGATAAATATTATGTTTATCAATTTTTCCCCACATAAAAACTAAAAAAAAAAAAAAATGCGAAAAAGAGGCTGGAAGCACCCTGCCCGCCACTAGCTAGCAATAGCGTTAGAGGAAACATTGAGATTCAGTTATACATGTTTGAGCCTCATTAAGACCTAGACCCAGATGAGGAGTCTGCTGTGCATCCAAATCACTCACTTACTACAGATGTATCAGAATGTTAAGTATAGTTAGCATATTTTATTTGTTTATGTTGTTTATTAGCTTGTTAGCATGTAACTGACAGAGGTTGACACAGCTAATGCTGACTCTCACTCCCTGTGCTGATAGGCTCACTCTGCACCGGTGGTTTCAGGTTTCTTTACGTGTATTTGCATATTAGACAGCGATTCGCTTTCAAATTTGTTAGGGACTAGCTCCTGTTTGAATCTCAGTGTTTAGGGAAGAGGCAAGACATCCGCTCATTCAATAAAGGAGTGTAGTCACTGTCATTGCACAGGTACAAGTCAGTATAGCCAAGGTCGGACATTTTAGGAGAAAACACATTTTTGAGTAGAGGGGAAAGTGTAGGACACTACAGGACATTATGACATGATACTCCGTTTGGGGCACTTTGACACATGCGTGCAAACAAACCCCAGAGCTCACATCTCTGTCAGTCGGTAACTGCTTTGATAGAAGATATAACAGAAGATATAAAAATATGGTTAAGTTAAAAGTTAGACCGACTACAGTCTATAAAAACCTGGGATTTTCTCTGGCTCATTCAGTGAGTATCCACTCATGCATCACAATATACTGAGGCAAACTAGCATCAGATTAAGCTGGTAGACCGTAACAAAACAGAAAAGTCCAGAGACAGCCAGTGTAAAAACCTGAACAAAGCAAGACAGAACAGAATAGAACTGTACAGCGTAGAGCAAAACAGAGTCAGGTCACCAGCACGAACAAATGGTGATTTTTTTTTTTTTTTTTTTTTTACATCTATGGTAACAAGATAAGTACAAAAACTACATTTTAAGCTTCTACTTTTTATTTTAAAATGGCCCAGAAAGCAATACCCCATAGAAACCGGGATTTGTGTGTTTAAAGGGGCAGAAAACTACTTTTTGGCTGCTTGTCACAATGAATGATGAATCCACTATTTTGAAACCTTGCTCTGTGTGTGTGTTTATGAATAGGTTTACTGAAAAAAGACCAAGGCAGCAAAGTCAAAGAGTTTAGTAATAGTCTGTGACAAAGCAGTCACCTTGACAGGCAGGGCAGTGTATGCACAGCAGGCCACGGTTTAATCATTCACACACACACACACACACACACACACACCTGTCTCTT
>JAJHUR010105433.1:0-10130 GCA_027495735.1 Lutjanus campechanus
TACAGCCACTAAAAGTTCTTGTTTTTACCACCAACACACTCAGATTGTTATTCCAAGTGTTTGACAACATTATGGGAAGGATCCCTTCAGAAACAGACCTTTTTCTGAAAGAAAAAGATCCTTTTTGTCTAACCAGAAACAAAACATGTATCGCTCTCACCAAAACCATCAGACTCAGAAACAGAAACAATAATTTTTTCATCGTAAAACACATTCCATTCAAACTTGAAAGAAACAAAATAAAACCATCTTGGTTCTTTCCACTGTTTAAACGATCACCATCTCTGGTTGTTTGGTCAAAATAAACCCTTAGTTCACCTCATTAGAGGTGAAAATACTTTGTCTCCTTCCTTATTCTCTGATGTCTGACCAAACCCACACTGGTGATTGTTGGAGCAGTGGAAAGAGGAACCGAGACAGTTCTGGTGAGTTTTATTTTGTTTCTGTCACGTTTAGATGAAGTGTATTTTACGATGGTTACCATCCTCTTAAACAAAAAGGTCCATCTCTGTACGGGTCCTTTTGAGAATGTTGTCAGACACAAAAATAACAATCTGAGCCTGTCAGTGGTAAAAGAAACGCTTTTGGTGGACGTACTTTAGCGTTGCACAGTTATATTCCTGGGTTCAAAGTTTATGTTTCTTTTTACTTAGGCCGGTCAGGCAAGTAGGTCAGAAACTGCCAAAGTCAATTTTTACTTGCCGCTGTACAAACTATTACAAATAACAACAAAGACTAAATTTGATTGACGTGTTTAATCTAGGACTGCAACATCTATAACATGTAGAAAATAGCGAAAAATGTCCATTCCAGTTTTTTCAAGTCCAAGGTATTGTCAGTGTAACGCCCAAAGATATTCAGTTTAATATGATAATAACAAAGAGAAGTGGGGAATTTTTCGTATTTGGACAGCTGAAAACAGCATTTTCAGTCATCTTGCATGAAAAATTAATGAATTACTCGAAATAGTTTAATAGTTTACTTATGTTTTAACAGCCAGGTCAGGCAAGCGAGTTGCCAGATTTACTTGCCCAGTATGGTGTTTTATTTGCCCCAGACAAGCAGGCAAGCCTTATCTTTGAGCCTTACATTGCAGTCTATTTCTCAGCTAAAGGCTGCAGTATCACTCTGTACTGGACCAATTTCAAAAATTGTTTTACATTTACATTTGTGCTAAGAAAACACTGTACAAGTGTGGTCTATTTACAACAACAACAACAACAAAATAGCACTAGACAAGAATGACTAAGAGAGTGAATGAATTAATCATTAATCATTACATTGAAGCACAAATCCTGTAAATCCAATATTGACAACTGGCAATTGAATAAAGGAATAGTTTGGATGTGGGACTGAATGAGTTTCAGAATAGCAGCTACAATAGTTGGCACACCCATAGTTTGGAGGGGCTTTGGACAGGGTCAGCAACAAAAGGCATATTAGCCACTTCAGAAAGGTCCAACATTATATTTAGAATATTTCCACCTCTTTAACTTTCTGTCATACAACCTTTTCTGATGGGAAAATGCCAAATAAGCCAACTATCGATGTCCCCAACCAACCAAACTCCATAGATGAAATCAGTTATTTTACCTCGCTGAACATGGGATTTGCCGGACTAATGTTAGTTTGTGTTATTGTGTGAATTTGTTGAATCTGAACTATCCCTGAAGTCACACACATAACACATACAAACTATAAGATTGAGGCAGTGGTAGACAGTGATTTCCCATCAGAAAAGGCTGTCTGACAGCAAAGTAAAGTAGTCAAAATATTCTGAATATAATGTAGACTTTAACTGATATACTTTTTTTTTTAGGTGGACTTTCTTTAAGTGGTTTAAGTACCTTTGATGCTGACCCTGTCCACAGCAGCTTATTTCTTAACTTCCATGCTGGTGCCCCTCTCTGCCTCTCCAAACTGAGGCTGTCGACTGCCATCTGCTGTTGCTAATACACTGACTATTGATAAGTTTCTAGACCTCACTTCAAAACATCTGGACTATCCTTTTAACAGCATTGTCTGCAAAGTTCTCTCCATGTCTGTCTCTGGGGGAGGAATCTCCCCTTGTTTGAAGTGTTTTTGTTAAATGTTGAATATTTTTTACTAAATTTGACCTTGTCCTTTTCCATGGGGTTTTAAATTACTTTTTCTTCCGCTGCAATAGTTTGTTTCCAAAACACAGCCTGCAGATAATTTCTTGTCTCTCATCCATCCCCTCACAGCAGGTCCACTGTGGCTTGTTCCTGCCAAATCATCCGGCGCTGTATGTGCTGTAAAACCTAAGCTTTCGTTGTCATTTGTTTACTTAGCCATCCGCTGTGCCAACAGTGACTTGTTTGTTGTCAGTGGCTGACAGATTACGCTCTATTTAAGTGCCTCTCTCCACCCATTTCTACTGTGTAATCAACGGCATATGGACACACTGAGGCTTTCATTAGCTCCACAAACCAGACATAATGTAACTGTGACCTGTGATCAGCTCCACCAATCAGACGTTTACTGTAGTGCTGCAGTAAACGTTGTCAACAGTCCGATTTTAAACCATCAGATTATATAACTGAACCAATGAGGCCATAAACCTCTAAAATGATGCAGTATCTGTTTTACAGCTGGTAATGTGTGACAGCTGAGGTGATTAGTCAGCTTGTGTTGCAAGTTGGTTGTGCCTCTCACAGTGATCCCACCTGTTCACGGTGTGTCCCGCCCTTTGTCCTGGTCATGCAGGGTTATACAGTGGCTCCGCCCTGCCATGCTAAAGAGGATTAAGCAGATAGAGAGCATGAATGAAGAGCTTCTTACAATAAGACTCAGAAATAGCCTTTGCTAAAAAAGTCACACATCAATGTGAAACATACAGGGAGAAAATGCCGATGGGAAAACTGCTGTTCTTCCTGTTTCTGAGGGTTCTTTATTGCTGAATCAGAGTTATCACTTCCTCTAAATGGACATGAAGCAGCCAGAGGTTTCATCTACTAAGCCTACAAATATGTTATAAATATATAAAATCAAAAATGTGGTTTTATTTATTTTGAACATTCTCATTCAATGTTTTCTCTTTATTTTTTGAAGAAATAATTCGGAAAGCTGCCATCAAACTAAAATATGGCTACTTTGATGAATCGACACACAAAAAAAGAAAACAATAAAAAGCAAAAAGACTCTTGCACCTGTCTTTGCACTTGCAATCAAAGATTTAATAACAATGATGTTATTAAATGTGTGTGAGTCTTTTATGTTTCAGATTCTTAAAAAGGAAAAACATATTTTGCCTTGTTTTCACTTTTATTACTACATAATTCCATATTTCATGCTTTTGATGTCTCCAGTATTAATATACATTGAATGAGAAGATGTCCAAACTTTTGATAAGTACAGTATATATGTAGAAAAAACTGAAAACAACAAATAATCAGCAGACTGTCATTTCAAAAATCATTTTTTTTTTCAAATATTATTGTTAACTATATTTACTGAATTATTTAAAATGACTGACAGCCAATCAAATCCATCCAAATTTACAGGATATAGCATACTTATTTTTATATTTACAATGTAATATTAGGCTGCAAATTACAGATACAAAACCTGAGACATACCGCCAAATAATCTCTGGAGCTGAAGTTTGTTTGGTCCTTCAGGTGCGTTCGCAGAACAAACTAAACAATTCACTGAGGATCAGCCGTCTGTGATTGTGAGGTTGAGGTTGGTGAGGTTCTTCCTACTGTCCTAGTTGGGAATTGGACTTCAGGGAATGTTCCAGTTGAAATGTTAAACTGGAAACGGGGATTCTGGTTAAAATGGAATGCAGCATTACTGATTTCCTTTTTGACAGTCGTGAGAATGCCATTAAATTGATGTCGACTCATAACAAATTATGAATGAAACTTACAAAACAAAACTCTGTTGGATTCATGTTGATAGAACTTTGTTCTTAATCAGTGTACTTTTTACTCTCCAGCCCTGTTTATGTCTGTTACTACTGACGGCTGTAATGAGGCATTTATGTACTTTATTGGCAGTTAATTGTATCTGAGCTTACTTCCTACAACTTTCTTTTTTTTTTTAGGCTTTTTGTGGTTTTACCAGACAGTCTCTAATGTGTGTGAATGTCTGTTACTGTGTGACTGTGAAGTGTGGAAAAACTTCCACACCTCCCTCTGTGAATGAGTAGACATCGATAATTAGAAGAATGTGGTGTGTGTTCAGAGGTTTTTTTCATGACAATTAAAAGATGTGACTCTGTTTTCTGTCCAGGATGAACAGACCGTTTCTGACCTATGGCGAGGCGATGCAGTACGGGATGGAGAACGTTTCATGGCTGAGGAGACACTCGCAGTGGGGAAAGTAAGAGTGTTTCACCTTCTGAGTTTATCAGTTCTCATCTTTTATTCAAGTCTCATACACTTGTATCATTGACACATTATGAAAAGAACTGTACAAATGAGGTGTTCAAATTAACCGTAACAGGCTCTGCACTACATCATACACTTGCTTACACACTGTCATGGTATTTAGAATAGAGTTAAGTGTTACAATGAGGTGAATAAATTCCCATCACTATATATCAATTAGAAACAAAACAGACCAAGAGAATAAAGACACTGGTTGTGGCCAAACAGTTCCAGTTTTTATTTCTAAAGAAGTGTATGGAACAACTAGCAGAACTCCCATGGCCCACCAGAGTGATTGAAGAATGAAAAAATAACTTTAATGGTGGTTAAGTTTGGAACAGTTGCAAAACACTGAAAAAAAGTTAATTTCCATCCCTGAATGTGCATATTTAAGTTCTCTGATTTTCAAAGTAGCAGTGCTCCAGTTCTGTAAAGAGTTTTCACAAGGCGTGAACGCTGTTTTAGAGACTTTCACACTGTAAAATGTAATCATGGTGGAAATTAGTCTGGACTTACAAATGATATCTCAATATTGTTAGTAGGGATGGGAAATGATAAGATTTTCTTGATACCAGCACCATTATCTATTCTGCTTATTGATCTGATTCTTTATCAATCCCCTTATTGATCCCTGTGGATTTTCTGTGTGGAAAAATGTAGCCCTATTATTATTATTATTATTATTATTATTATTATTATTATTGGTATTATGTGTAAGGTTTCATGAGGCTGAAACTTTAGTGGTGTGAAGTTCTGTGTCAGTTGATGTTGATGGACTGTGTCTGGGGAGGCTTGTTTAATTTCAACCACTGTGGGGCGCTGCAGGATTCACACTTGTGAGGTTCTCATGTGCTGCAGATACACACAGCCCAGTCATTTGCATATGCCCATGATCCATTGCTGAGAGTTTAAGTTGACTATTTTATGTTCCAAAATACAAATTTTACGTTTGTTGTTGGTGTCTTTAATGTACAGTTGTTTCTTTCTGTTAGTGTTTGTGATGTGTTTGTTCAGAAAATGCTGGTTTATGTTGATAATTGTCATTTTTGTGCTGGTTTAGAGATGTTTTAGTTTAGACACCATGAGAGAGGGGTCTTGTACATTGTACAGCTTCAGTATATTTCATCAGTTTATTGTAATGCAATGTTTAAAACCAGGAAAAGACAACACTTATACCATCTCACAATCTAACAAAATCTAAGACATTATTCAACCTTATATCATGTTATCAATATTATATTGATGTATAACCCAGGCCTACATAGAAAACACACAGGGTCTGTAAGGTGTTATTTTATACTGTAGGTTCTTATATTTCTGAAGAACTTGCTTGCTGTAATTTGTTGCTCATTGTTGGGAAAATTGAGACAACTGCTACACTTCCATTGAATCTACTCCATTTAATTGCTGTTGTAATCTAGTCAGCTGAGCACGCACGTGCCTGCAGGCAGACACACAGTTCAACATCTCTATAATTACAGTGGTACCAAATGACAGAGATCTTATTTCAGGAAACTTCTTGGACATTTATAGAAAATGATTCAGAAATATATAGACCCATGAAATGAAGTGCTGCTGAAACCTTTTGGCATGAATATAGCCAAATTTAAAGGTACTTGCCATAGAAATATAAGCGTTTTCTGTCAGACAGCCATCTTGTTCATCCCTGTGAGCCCATGAACCTACAGTGCAAGTGCATAGTGACACTTCAGTCTCAATATTTACTGTAGCAGCATTCTTACCCCTTTGTCTGACCTTTCTTGTTTCTCTTTGTCTCACTCAGACAGACGGTGAACCTGTTTCTAATCATCACCCAGCTCGGCTTCTGCTGCGTCTACTTTGTCTTCCTCAGTGACAACATCAAGCAGGTCACGATCATACACGCACACAAGATCTGATAAAATGTTTTCCCTGGCCTAAATGTTGTCTAGTAGTTGTCAACTGCTTGTCAGACCACTTTGAAAGGTTGTTTGCTATGTCAGTATAACAACCAAGTGGCTGTGTCTTCTGACCTTTGAACTGCATGGCGTTTAAGATCAGAATAGATCAATGGTGTTTACGTGCCCCAATAAGTGTTGAAGTTGAACACAGTGAGTGTGACCTCGAGTTTGTTTACTCTGATTATAGACTTACTGGAATGACTTCAGTTAGGATGATCACATGAAGGTTATTTGAGTTGATATGGCAGTTCTCATGGTTGTGTAAGACTGTTGCCCATGTATGTACATGTACCCACTGAGAGAGTGAGTAGGCTTCAGCAGAGCTCACACAGACCACTTTAGATACAAATGAAGAGGTCAGGAAGAGTAGATGGAGAGCAGCCACATAACAGCAGGGAGAGAGGATTTACATCCACCACATTTAACAGAATACATTTAAATGAAGCTAAACAATAAATCAGTAAGGCTGCTCTCATCAGGACTGAAAAGCATCTTTGTCTTTCTTTCTTCCTGTCTTTTTTCTTTTTTTCTTTCTTGATGTAACTATTCTTAACTAGAGCTGCAACAATTAATCAATTAGTCGATTATTAATTGATTATTAAATTAATCACTTTCTACTTTGGTAATTAATTGGTTTGAGTAATTTTTAAAGAAAGAAGTCAAAAGTCTCTGATTCCAGCATCTTAAATATGAATCTTTTCTGGTGTCTGTACTCTTCTTCAACAGTAAACTTTACATCTCTCAATTGTGGACAAAACAAAATAATGTTCCAACTAATCTACTATGAAACAATCATTAATTACAACCCTATTCTTAACAGCATACTATACTGAATATAAATATAAAATGATCACAGGAGTACTCAGAGTTTGATAGCAGTTTGCTAAGATTTCTGAATAGAATTTTAAAAATCTGCCTGTGTAGAAATTAATGTGATATTGTTGTGATTTTATCATCTAATTATTAAAAATGATTTAGTAGGAACACAAGAAAGTAATAACAGATGTCGTTTTATGTATTTCAACAAAGGAAAATAAGAAACAAATGGAAAGTTTCCGGTTTTAAACAACCTGTGTGGCCGTTCGAGTAAAGATTTCAGTGTTTACAAGGTGCACCTGAATGCATCATGCAGTCCCTGTCCCTGTTTGTGTGTGTCAAACTTGGAGTCAGACATCAGAGGACAGAAGCAGTGTGTCTGTTACCAAAACACATCAGAGACTCTCAGCTTGGTTTCTTTTGATGTAAACTTATCTGTCAGTGTGGTTTCTTTACTCCTAAATGACAAATATCTATGAAATATTAACATTTAAGTATAACAGTTTACAGTAAATGTTTTTATTATGAAATCCTGTGAAATCCTGCTGCTGGTCAGCATTGTCATATTTCTGCTTTTGAACTTCTCATTATCTTTGTTGTCTTAAATTTGAGGTGACAGTATTTTTTCTTTCTGCTAAAGCTGTAGTGTTTCTGTGACCAGAACACTCAAATGTACAGAAGACACAACTGTTTAAAGATAAAGAGTTTAAAAAGTAGAGGATCTGGATATAATTAACTAATGTCTGATCAAAGTTTGATCAAACTTTTTTCTGCAGTTTGTATAATGTTAAGTATACTCTGACAGCTCTTTCTACATTGTATTTGGCTTAATTCTGTATATTGAAGTGAAGTGAGGTCCTGGTTAGACTTCATTAGTGTAGTACAGTGTCTTACCACTAGATGGTGGTGTCTGTCTGTCTTCTGTGGGGGTCTCTTATCCTCTGCTGCCACATCAACCGTCCCAGGCAGAAGCATGAGTACATTTCACTAAAACAATCAAACCTTTGGGGGGTTTGTGTTTCTCTAAACAACTGTTTTGTTCTTTTCTTAAACCTGTTGTGGACTCAGTAGTGTTTCTGAAATGCTGAGTTGAACAATTCTGTTTCTGTAAAAAAAATTTAACAGAAACTTAAGATTCAACATGTTTATTGTCACACCAGTTATATAAGCACAAATGTGTAGGACAGACTTTGTCTGGGACGCTTCATTATAAACAAAAAGAACAGTAAGTTAAAGGGGCTAAATGTGAAATACAGCCTCATTAGCTGTCAGGAATTTTATTTTTGCTATGTACACAACTAGTGGTGTATTGACCTCTGGAGTAGAGAGTCCCCTCTGTGCCCTCTCCACCCCCTCTGTGTGTGCTGCTCTAGAGCCTCTGTTTTGGTAAGCCGGTCCGGCCACGCGTGTATGTTAGTGCATGTGAACCTCTCCTCTCCTCCACCGGAACCATTATGCTGAATTTCTTGCCAATACTGTTATTGGGAAAGAAGGAAAATTCTGAAATCAGTGTATCGGCTGATATTCTTTTTTTAATGCAATGATTCCTCAAGTGTGATTATCAAACACTTGTAACAAAGATACGTAATAGAGGCAGGACGTTTTGCAGTTTAACAATAAACTGTATTGTCCAAAGTGATATCAGGAAACTGAAACGGTAAACTTTCACTGCTATCTTTTAATAATTCTAATTAACTATAAATGAAAACAAAACATAAATAGATAATTCAATTAAAAATATATAATTTATTAAATTTTAAATTAAGAAAAAGGAAGAAATATACAGCAAATGCTGACTATAAAACAATCTGGATTATATTCTGCAAAAGAAACTTTTCAAGTCTGCGCTTATCAGACAACATGTATGATGATACTGATATCAGATAAAGTTGTGATGGTCGATATCAGGATGATGATATTGGTCAACCGATATTATTGTAATATATGCAACAGCAAACATTTGCTGAGTATTAGGGATGCACAGATCAGCTCTGACAACAGCCAAAACCACATGTCCACATAAATCATCCACCCGTCAACCACCTGGACTAAATATTGTCTTTAATTTAGAGACCTGAAGTGAGGCCCCTGACATTCTTCCAGTTGAGCCTTCATTCATCTTTTCCCTTTGTCAGTCAGTGTAGGTTACAGTTACAGGATAAAACAGATAGAAGCTTACAAAAATGTGCTGGGAGAACATTTCAATGAGGAATTCTAAGCTGCTGGTTAACTAATTAGAGAAGGTGGAATGAATAAATGAATGCATCTCCCTACGATATGAGTGTGAAAGAATGCAAGCTGTCATGAGAGGTTTACAATTTTTACACTTTTTATGTAACGTTACTTTTGACAGTAATTTCTAGGAAGCTGTGAAGAAGCTGTGCAGTTCAGCTGCTCCGACAGTTGTGTCAGATTTTAACTTTGGACAAAAACAGAATGTAAAATACACAAAGCTTTACTTGATGAAGAGAGCTGCTGTCTGAGAGCAGAGACTCTACAGAGATTCACTGAGTGAACAGAGGACCACCATGTGTCAGAGTGGATCAAAATATTAACAGAAAGGAACTTTGTTCCTGAAAATCTTGAATACCTGATACCTGATGGATTCATATATATATATATATATAGTAGTGCTGTCAAACGATTAAAATTTTTAATCAGATTAATCACAGGGTTACTGTGGATTAATTTCGATTAATCACGATTAAATATCATTCATTTTTAATCTATATTAATCGCGTTTCATTTTGCATGAGCAAACAGACAGAAGGTAATATATACATAGATGTAATAAAGGCTAGATGTCTCGTCCGCGCTGCCGGACAATGCAATCGCACGTCCGCACTGGCGGCCGTCTTACCAGTCAGCTGGCTCACCCATAACATTGTGTTGTCTTGGTGCATACTTTTTAAATAACCATAACTTGCTCAATTTTCTACCGATTTTCAAACAGTTTGGTTTGTTATAAACGTCAGAGGTG